>JAOSBP010000008.1:24778530-24793971 GCA_027563825.1 Erythroxylum mucronatum
TTTAATTGCTTTAATTGCATCATTTGACTAGGCTAGTGTAGGATCAATTGCATATCGGTTTCCTTGAGAGACGACCCAAGGTTCAGCTTGCTGCAATCTTGGAATCATTTTTATTTTGACCGATTTCCGAGGTCGATTAATTTAATCGAACGACAAAGCTGCGATCAGCCTGCTTCAATAAGTGACTTAAGAAAGGAAGTGGCTCAAATACGACAAGACCTCAAGTCACTCCGTACAGAAATGAAGGAACTATTTTCAGAAATAATGAAGCATCTACAGTCATAATTCTTTTTGATTAATAACAAATAGGGGGAGATAGTAAAGGAGAAAGAAAGAAATGACAAAGATAGAAGAGAAGAAAAGAAAAGAAGAGAAGAGAAGAAAAGAAGAAGACAACAAAAGAAACGTTTGCTGTTTGTTAACAATTTTTCAAGTGTATATAGTTGTATATTGTACACCATATTATGAATAATACTTTCTTACCATGATTATTTGTTATCATCAAAAAGGGGGAGATTGTTAAGTCAAAATGACTTCAAGTTTAGTGATTTTTATGAAGACCAAATAATCAGACAGAAGTGGAAAGAAAGTGAGACGGAAGCAAACAAAAGTCAGACGGAAGCGCAAAGCCAAAAATCAGACGGACGCGCAAAGATAAAAGTGAGATGAAAGAAAGTAAGACGGAAGCGCAAAGTCAAAAGTGAGACGGAAGCGCAAAGATAAAAGTGAGATGGAAGCGCAAACCGAAAGTGAGACAATAGAAATGAGACAGAAGAAACATCAGTTGGAAGAAAATGAGACAGAAGAACCGATACCACGTCGGATGACTAATAAGCTTGAGTTAGTTATAGAACTCAACTGAATAACTGATTCTTCAAAGATCAAGAAACAAGAAGAACGAAGCAGTTATCAAGGAGCGGTTTAAGACGAAGGCTATAAATACGAGTCAGAGTCGAAGACTGCAAAAAGTTAGAGATTTTCAGAAAAGAGTTAGTGAGATTCAAAAAGTTAGAAATTTCATTGTGCTAAATGTAGAGCTATTCTTATCTGTAACAAAAGCTCGAAACATCTTTCAAATGAAAGAAGAAAAGCAGATAGCCTGAAGAGGCTAAGTGTAAAAGAATACTTGTTGTAAGAGACCTGAAGAGGCTCGGAGTCAAAGAATACTTGTAACTTTGCGAAGTATAGTGAAATCTCAGAAAGATCTATGATGATTGGACGTAGCCCATGGTTTGGGGTGAGCCAGTATAAATTTGCCGTGTCAACTCTCTCTCAACTCTCAACTACTACTCTTACTATTTCATTTAAGAATTTAGAAAATAAGTTGCAATACTTCATACTACAGTATTTCAATAGTTTGAGAAAAAGCAAGTTTTAAAGAAATTCTTAAAAAAGGGGATCATTGAAAAAGAATACACAATTCAACCCCCCTTCTTGTGCATTTGTATATCGAGTATTAAGTCTATATTAACGTGTGATTTACTTCATCAACTCCATTTCAACTCATCCATTAACACAAGTAGGTCATAAATGCATTTCTATACTTATCAACTTCCAATTCTCATTAAAACATCCTTTTCACACGTGTAGCATAACTCATAGTTTCTTACTCGTCATATACAAGATCAATCATCCATAAAACAACTCCTAACCCATTATTTAGCATTTATATGAAACAAAACATCAATATATATATATATATATGCTCATTTCTTCACCAATGTTCTAGCATATGCAAAACTCTTTGTCATGATCATTCAATCTCTAAAACATCTCTATAAATCATTTCTCATTAATAAAAGCAAGAAATTTACATACTCTTCATCATCCACGACATATATATAAACAAAACACCATTTCATGTTATTAACCTCTAACTATCATCATAAATGCTTCATTTAACCAAACCCATGATATTTAACAAGCTAATTACTTGATTTAGCTTCCAATTCTTCACACTCTTCCAGAATATCAAAAATCCTTAACTTCACATACAACCCACGATCATCACCATCTTGAGGGTTGGAAGGTTTGGGTTTTTGGTGAGAATGAAAGAGAGAGCAAGGTGAAAGAGTAGCAATTGGAAGATGAGAGGGCTAGGTTTAACGTGAATGGAAGTTTAAAGGATTAAAACTCATGAAGAACAGGAAGAAGAGAAGCTACGAAGATGAAGAAGAAACCAGAACAAAACACTTATAGCCTTTTAAGTGAGAAGCATCGAGAGAGAACAAAACAAAGGAGGTCTTTCAACTAAAAATAATAATAACTTAAGACATGGTTTGGTAAGTAACAAGTGACACTTGTCACTTGCCACATGTTCAATTTCTAAAGCATTAGACTAGGTTCTTTCATTTAACTAGTCCAATCAATTTTAATTTCTACTTTAATTGTCCCCCAATTTTCAATGACACTTGTCAGTAAATCCTAAAGTCATTTATCAAAATTTCCATTGCAATTTGTCTCCAATTGTTAAATAATATCATCTCAAGGTCGAATTTGCACATTACCTAAAAATATATGAAGTAGTAATCAAAATAAGCTAATTTAATATTAAAATTAAGCAAGATACCTAAGAAAATATGTGAGATTTCATAAACTTCAAAGAACACTAATGAAATGATCTCAATATCTAATTATCAAGGTAGAATTGTAACCAGTTGAAATGATATCAAAAGGCTAGCAATTGAATATTTCTAAAATCTAATGGGTGGAGAAAATACCAATGTTGTCCACCTTAAATTTGTTCAGTATCGCATCCCGCATTTGATCACTCCCAACAAATGAATTCCCTTATTAGGCTATTTATTAATTCGAATGCAAAAGCAACATTACTTGGTCCTACTAAAGCTTAGAAGTCTTGGGACCTACTAGAGGTTAATGATGTACTATTAGATTTTTTTAATAATAAGATAATTTGATAATAAAACATTCACTAATTATTTTATTCCCAAGACAAATAGTTTTCCTTATATATTTTCAGCCAATTTCCTATTGTATGACCATAAAAGAGATTGTTGCCAACAGAATAGAAGATGTCATTATCTTAATAATCAATCCATCTGAAAGGGCATTTATTCAACAAAGAAACTGCAAGAAAAAAATTCTTTTAGCTTAAGGACTTTAGAAAAATGTCCACTCTTTTACTATTGGAAAGAATTGTACAATTAAAATAGACTTCTAAAAGGAATTTGACTTGGTAAGTTAGAATTTATAAAAGGAAGCTAGAAATTCCTTTGATTGACTAAGTCCTTTAGATTTCATCTGATCTTTATTTACTGGTCAATCTAATGCTTCACTACTAGTTTATAAATAATACATCTACTTCTCCGTTTAAAGGTTCTAAAGGGCTTTGCCAGAGTGCTCTACTATCATCTTATATTTTTTTCAATTTGTATGGAAGTTTTGACCCGTCTATTCTCTAAAAATAATAAAGCCAACCATTTTTAAGCTATCATAAATATAAATCCATATATTTATTTAATCTATCTTTTGCAAATGATCTTCTCTTTTACAAGGCAAATGTCCCTTTACTTTCATGTTTTATGAATTCTTTATATGATTTCAAAATTATTTCAGGGATCACCGTCAATAAAAATATTATCATTTTATACACTTCTTTGTGTTGTTCATAAACAACATCAGTTTTAGATCAGCTCATAGGTTTTTCATTGGGAAGTCCCTCTATGAACTACTTAGAAGTTCCAACTACCACGAAGAGGCTATCATATATAAAATGCTTACCACTATTGGAATAGGTGGCATGGAGGATTGATAACCGAAATGTGAAGAACTTATCTTTCACAGGGGTCATTGGCTTATCTTCTTGATTTTAATTGAATTACACATCTATTAGAGTGCTTATCTCCATCCACCCATAAAAATTGTTAAAGAAACTAAGAAAATACTAAAAAAACTTTCTATGGATAGATAATACGTTAGTTTCCTCTAAGCCCAAAATAAATTGGATTAAGATTTTCTTACCAAAAGAAGAGGGAGTTCTTATAATTCACTTAATTAGATTGATGAACAAGTCACTTCCTACCAAATGTATATGGAAACTATTCTAGGACAAAGATTTCCTTTGGGTTCATTAGATTCATACAAAATTTTTGAAAGCATATGAATAGGAAAAAGAAATTTTCTTCTTACATGATAATTGACACTCTATAAGACCTCCTATAATCTTATGCTTGATTATACAGAATACAAAAATCTTCCTAACTGATTTTAAAGTAGAGGCCATTACTAGTGGCTTCACCTAAAGATGGCCTCTAGAACACTCAAGAGCACTCTCAACCATTAGAGATAATTTTCCCTCTTACACCTAGGTCCTTATGAAGGTAGCCAAATTGTTTAGACCATCATTCTTCTTAATGCTTCACTAATAAAATATACAAATGATAAGTCTATATTTTTTATGCTTATGACAACTAAATTTGCTTATAATTTAGCAATTCTATAATATGTTCTCTATGAATTATATGATTTTTATATTTGGTTCATTAAGTTACAGGTGATAATTGAAGGAAAGATTTTGAATTTGAGTTAACTTTCTCCATCATTTTTTGATTAAAGAGAAATTAGAGTCATTTTGAAGTTAATATAATGGGGAAAAAACAAGTTTATAAAAGGCATTGAAGATGTCTAAAATTTGAGAAAATTAAAGAATGTAGAAGTATTAATGAATCAATGTCGATGTTTTACTTATGACATTTCCCGAACTCTTAAGTGTTTCTACCTACAAAATTCCGAAAGCTAGCAAGAATTGGCGTGAGAGTTAGACAAAGATCAAACTTATGATGTAGAATTCGAGGATGTGCAAAAACCTAATTTCACTAAACTTGGGACTCTCATATGTAATTATAGATTATAAATAACATAATTACTTTTGGCAACTACTTTTCACTAAATTTTTGTTTTAGGTCTTCTTAGCATTAAGGAGGGCTTAGGAGCAAGATTGAAGGAAGATTAATCTCCACTTGGAAGCAATTGGTAACATCTCTTCTAGTTCTTTCTCCTTTACTTTCTTTTATAATAGGATTGTTTATTATTATTTGAATTTCAGTATGTTTCATAACTACATCTCTAGAGGGGTTAGGGATGTAATTTATATGGTATATTTCAATTATTAATATATGATTAGTTATTGATTGGTTTGAATTTATTCTTTTTTTATTTTGATTA
Source organism: Erythroxylum mucronatum (assembly GCA_027563825.1). NCBI lineage: Eukaryota > Viridiplantae > Streptophyta > Magnoliopsida > Malpighiales > Erythroxylaceae > Erythroxylum > Erythroxylum mucronatum. The sequence continues at coordinate 24,783,715 of JAOSBP010000008.1, forward strand.
TCAAATTTATGTCTGGATATCATAGATTCGATCTTAGAAATTGTATAAACTAAAAGGAGAAATATAATTTATGCACTAAGAAAATAAACATTTCATATTTAGAGGAATAGATATCCTAGACTGTAGTAATAACTAATAGATTAACTATTTTTAATAAGTTTGATTAAGGTTAATTGTACATGTAGAAGGTTTTTTCTTGTTTTGGATTCGAAGAAACCCCACAGGCGGGCTAAGCGGGCTCACCTCTCAGAGGGCTAAGTGGCTACACCCCATCACGGAGGGCCACACTAGTTCTCCACCCATAGGTAAAACCCCGGCTATCCCAGGCTCTTACAAGAGGGGCTAGCAGGGAATCGAACATGGGACCTAACCGAAGCCAAGCCCCGCTCTCAACCATCTAGGCACACCCCTTGAGGGCGTACATGTAGAAAGTGGTAATACCTTAATTATATATACCTATGTGCCACAAGAGAGGGCATAAATACCTTAATTTTTATTTCAGCCATGAAAAATATTCTTATTTGATAATTGAGATCCTTCATAAGGGAGCCCTAAAACCCTTGCATTTTATTATCTTGATTTTTTTCTTAATAGTAAATCATCTTATTTTTGTTAGTTTAATAATTTTGTTACTTTTCCTACATTTGTTTACTTTAATTCAATTATGATGCTAGGGTTAGTAAAATTTACTAATTATAGTCCTCATGGTATTGATACTTTGGAATACTCCATACATTCGATTATTTGCACTTGCAAGTTACATCAATCAAGATTTTGATGTTATTATCAAAGACTATTAAACTACTAGTTTGTGAATTCTAATTTTATTTTCAATCTTATCTTCCTCTATTTGTTTCAAGTATTTGATACAAGATAGGAGATTTAGAAGTGAAAACTTTGACAACCTACTTCAATTTGACTCTAAAATTGAGCAAATTATTAAATATAACAAAACCAGAAGAAGAGAAAAGATGGTTTTAAATCAAAGCAATGTTTTAATTGGCATAGAAGAGTTATATTCATAAAGGATTCATAAAGGGAGACATATAGATGCAAGTGACTACCGTAGTTCCCTCAATTATTTTGAGTCAAAGGGTAAGAAACTATAAGTTAAAGTCCATCCCCAGTTGTTATCGATATTTATTGGATCACCTAGTAAAGATACCATCATTTCCATAAAATCCTAGTAGCTATCAATTAAGGTGGATTTTTTTAGGAGTAGGTTCAAGTTTATAACACTTTTATACTTAAAATTTTTTCTTCACATTAGACCATCAAATAAGGATAAAAATTCAAAATTTTGTATAAAATTAGGGGAAGAGTTTAACAAAGCTTGGGAATTATTCAAAGCTTTACTTAGCCAATACCCACAGCATTAATACTATTTACATCTAGTTAATTCTTCATAAAAGCCTTACGCTCACATGTTAGACCTTAGTTGACACTATGATAAGAGGGACAATTTCTATTAAAATTTTAAGGAGGTTAATGAGATTATCAAAACCTTGGTTGAAAAGCTGTCAACTATGGTTATAAAGAGAAAGCCAAAAGCTTCTATTTATGAGGTTCAATCATCTTCAAACCTAGTATCACAAGTAGTTGATCTTTCAAACTAGATAAACATTTTTTTGAATCATGATGTAGGCAATAGGGAGGAGTGCTATTAGTATGGCATGTATGAGCATCCCTTCAATGCATGCATTAATGCAGAACTAGTCTCAAATTACTATGAAGATGCTAATGACATGGCTATCTTTAAAGGAAAATAAGCTTTCAAAATGACTCCTTCTCTACTATTTACAAATTGGGATAAAAGATTACCCAAATTCCTCGTGAAAGGAGAAAGGAACAAGAACGGATCTATAGGATCACTTAGTTTATAGTAACAACCTCAATTTCAATAGCCACCACCATTATAAAAACAAAAGGATAGAAGAGATACTCAAACAATACATATCTTATATTATTGAAAAATTATATAACTTGGGGAAACTTCAATCTTAAGTTGAAAGAATTAAAATACATCCATTTATAAATTAGATGTCTAAATGAACTAGTTAGTCAAAATGGTGAGTGAAAGTTGTTAATGAAAGGTTCCTAGTAATACCAAGCTGAAAATTAGAGATCATTTTTTAGCCATCACACTTAGGATTCACAAAATATTTAATGTTCAAGCTACTTAAAGAGAGAAAGTGTAAAAGTAAAAAAAACTTAGAGAAAAAAAGACCAAGTGAATATAAGCAAATTGGAGCCAATCTCAAGATAAAGCTAGAATCCTTTATCAAACCATATGTTCCACCCATTTCATACCTTTAGAGGTCAAAAAAGAGGAATGATGAAAACAAATTGAAGAAATTCCTTTATATCTTCAAGAAGTTGCACCTTAATATACCATTCGTCAAACCAATAGCCCAATTTCCATCATATGAAAAGTTTTTAAAAGACATCATCTATAATTAAAAAAAAACTTGAGAAGTATATTATGATATCTTGAACTGAGTAATACAATTTAATCTTACAATATAAATTACCTTTGAAGTTAAATAATTAAGGGAGTTATGTTATTCCTTACCATTTTGGTGCTTTTAGTGTTTATAAATGCTTATGTAATTTAGGTGCAAGTATTAATCTTATATATTTATCTATTTTCAAGAAACTTAGAATAGGAGAACTCAAATTGATGAATGTGTCACTCTAACTAGTCAATAAGTCCTTTAGGTACCTAATTAGGATAGTGGAAGACCTACTAGTTAAAGTAGAAAAAAATAAGTTTTCCTACATATTTCTTGGAAATGGATATAGAGTATGATATTAGGGTTCCTATCATTTTAGGAAAATTGTTTTAGGCTACTAGAGGGGCATTAATTGAAGTGACTACTAAGGTAAGTTGACACTTGGAATAGATAAGAATAAGGTGGAGTTTAACATATTCAAAGTTGTAAAAGGACCTTTCCTTGATGACAACTGTTATAAGATAGATGGATCGACTCAGTTGTGCATGAACACTTACCTAAAATTACATAAGATGATCCTTTGAAAGCATATATAGCTTTATAACTTGATGAAACGAGGAGGATCCTAGTGTGGTTTAGTGTGATTTTAGGTTAGAGGGAGAAGGTTATATAAGAGAAGGAAAGTTTAAACGCTTGCCATTTATCAAAAATGTACCTAAGCATGAATTGAAAAAAATTCCCTCTCAATCGATTTATGCTCATTTAAGAGAAAACAATATTTATCATATTAATATCTCCCTTTCTTTAATTCATTTGCAAGAAATAATCAAACTCATCTATTAGGAGATCCTAGATGAATGAAGAGCTTTTGTAGGAAGTTTAGTTAAAAGACTTCTAAAGAAGCAGTTATTGGGAGGTAACATAATGCTTTAACTTCAATATCCGTTTATTTTATTTTATTAGTCTTAGTTTTTTAACTCATTTTTTTATTTCTTTTATAGGTAATCTTTGTCAAATTTTCTTAGATTTTACCTCACCAACCTTACTTGTTGGAGGAGATTTGTCTTCCTTAATTGTTTCTTGTTAGTGTTTTGTTGAGTAAGTTTTAATCTTATAAAACCCTCAATATTTTGCAAGTGTAGGGGTGGTAAGCATAGTATATGGGGTGTCGATCCCATGAGGAATTAGTGAACTAATCGAATCCTAACTTGTTTAAGGCCTAAAACTGTAATTAAAATGAAAATAAAATTAAACATAAAATTAAGCAAATGAATATATATAGATTGAAAATTGAAATTCTAAATTAATTCAACTAACCAATTATGAGAAAAGGGAATTTATCATATCATCTAATGCTAACTTAATTACTTTTGAGTTAATTTGGTATCGATTATAGAATTTCGAAGGGTGGATTATTCTTTCTCAAGTTATAATCATTAAACCTTAAATCATAAACCCTAATTGAATCAAATTAATAAATTTGCAATCTCTTAATTAACAAAAACAACCCACATTTCAATTAGATTTCAAGTACTTTAATAAACAATCGGGTCTTCACATGAGATCTCTCTTCATATAAATTACTTATTTGATTGTTTGTGTGATTTATTAGATTGTTAACTCTCATTACCCAACCTAATCATTCTACTATCAATTCACTCTCTCGATTTGTTACCGAAGCATGCAAATACAACAAACAATCACAATACCCAACACATTATGCAACATCCCACTACCACGAGGCACATACCTAAACATTCAAGAATATTCAAGTACATTTCCTATAATAATGGCATGTTAGAGCAAAAACAAATCCAACTTACACATGGCATCATCTAACATAATCAGAAGTCACTAAATTTTAAAACCTATTGATTGCATTCATTCACAAATCTTACACTGTTTCCATCATACACATATTTACAAAACCTCTTATAGGTTCTTACAAACTACAAAAATAAATGCTACAGCACTTCTGGTGTTAACTGACAGACCTCTGAGCCATTTTTCTATCCAAAGGATTCCTTAAGTCCTGACTAAGGAGCTAGGTCTCCTGTTTCGTACTTGAAAAATTACATTGTAATTTTTGATGAGTTTTGCGAACTCAATGAGTAAACCATCATTGATGATTTCACCGGATTATAAACACACATCACATATATCACAAATATTCATTTAGAACATGTAATTATTATTCAAATACTCACATAATATGGCATATCATATGGTCACTCATTACTGCTTTGAAAATAATTCAAAAATTTTCGGTCTTATATGAATGCTATATGAATGAGACTCACATTCGTTCTTAATGTTATGACTGAGTGCCTATCACATACTTATACAAATATTGGCCTATAGGGCTTAGTCAGAACAAAATCATGGTGCATAGCTCTACTAGCAGAAACACATATCAAGGAGCAAAGCTCTGCGTGGGAGTGCTTCAAACTGGCTACTCAAGTCACAACGTCTTTATCTAAGCATGCATTTTATGAAATGCATCAAATACTGAATATGTCATATATCACAATCTTATACAAATGCTCAGATAAAGTTTTCACATTCATCGGTCCTAAGTCCGGCATTCAACTTTCGTTGAGAATCAAAGTCATTTAGGAATTCATATCAAATCAAAACACTTCCAAAACATGCCCGACTAATAAACTCCTAGGACTTCAAGTCCGAAATTCAAAAACAATTCGCAAATAGTTTAGTAATATTGGAAGTTTAAACAAATTAAATCAATTCAAAACAAATCAATCTTAGGAAATCATCTAGGTTAACTCATAGTACGCTGCAAAATACTACTGTCTGGATGGTCCGGTAATGTTCGACTGGCGGCCAATGAGTTCCTCTATATCATACAAAACACATTTACAAATATCACACTTTTGCACAATTGTATACGTATTCCTTAATGCACTTGTACTTATAAAATATGCACAATGCATGCTCAATGACAACTCCGGGGTGCTTTATCGAGATCCTTATGAACAAATCATTCAGATATCAAAGCCTTCATTAATACCATGTATACTTATAATTTGGACCATAATAAACCATTGTCAAAACCATTTCATAACGTCATTGACCACTTCAAAATTTTTTATTCTAATACACATACGGGTCAACTTTGCATACTAAATCTGATAAGGTAAATGGCAAAATTAGGCAACAATTCCTTCTAGAAGTTGTACTCCAATGTCTTAAGTTTCTATTGATACCAAAATCACTCAATTGGGTTTAGTAATTTGGAAGATATATCTCAAAAAAATTTGGACTGTTCTTATTCAAAAACAATTTACTATGTACAACTTCTACCCAGATATTGAACATCTTAGAGACTGAATCAAAATTAGACTTTTTCATATGGTTTGTAGTTCTATTTCTCTAGTTTACTCTAAATTAAAAATCATCTCATTTGGAATCCTATACATTCAGATATAATCAAAACACCTAAGTAAGTTCAGTAAAACAACACCAGTTCATACCATTCCAACAGATTCTCTGATGATTCATAATGTTACAAATTTTTTTGGAGAGATAGAACAATGTCTTACGAATCCAATAGTTTAAGAATAAAGTCATTTGGAGGTCCAGAAAAGAAGTTATGGCCAAAAGAAGGAAGGCTGTTCAGAAAAAAAGGGAAAATCTCAAAAGCACGAGGGTGCAAATCCATCTTCAATCTTCAAAGTCAAGCACGACGGTGCTTTCTTGCTAATCCTCAATGTCATTGTCGTGCTTATGCACGACGTTGCATTTGGCCTAAAGTCTTAAAAGTCGAAAGCACGACGGTGTTTTTCCACTTCTTCTTCTTCACCGATATCTCAACTTCGAAACTCTATAACTTTTGGTCTAGAGCTCCAAAATTTACAAACTTTATATCAATGAAAAGATAAAAGAAAGATCTACAACTTTTATTAAGACCATTTTATAAAAATCTACCTAGATGAATATAGTAAATTCACCGAAGTTCATATCGAAAATTCAACTCTCTTACTATTCCTTCCCATAAATTTTCCAGGTGACTTCCACTTTTCAAATCCAACACTTCAAATTTTTATTCCTAGTTTTTCTACTTCATTTCATTAAACTCATTTACCATAAATTCATACTACTCCAAAATATACAAGTTTAAATCAAAAATCATCAAAAGCCAAAAATTCATATTCAACTCATTCATGCTCTGTCAACTTTCTGCATTTCCAACTTTCATTATCAACCTCCATGTTTCCTCTCAACTTCCATTTAAACACATATTCCCATCTCAGACCATTATTTTAAAACTATTCTTCAACTCAAAAATCATTTTCTTGATCATCTCTGAAGCTTTCATCAACTCACGTATGCATATACATATAAACATACGTCACATTGAAGAAATATAGCATATCACCTTTTTATACTTTCATTTCCTACACTCATCTTATACACCATTTTATTGCTATTTCAAACTCCAAAAATCATTTCCATATCACCTGATCATTAATAATCATCAAAACTAAAATAACACTATATCCATATTTTCATCCCATTAACATAGTGCTCATGAATATATACACGTAAACCCCATGTTCATGTAGACGACAATAAATTAATCAAATTTATTTCACAAATCCATAACTTTAAAAGATTTTCTCAATACTTACTTGTTGAAAACTCCAAAATCTTCAAGCCCTAAACTCTAAACAAAATCACGCATTCCACTATGAAAACTAACTAGCTTCGGTTCTTTCTTAAGCAGAACAGACAAATAGCAAGGTGGGATTTGATTAGGAAAAGGAAAAGGAAAGAAATCCTTATGTCCAACCACCTTCTTCGAACTTCCTTTCAACACACAAAGTTTTTCATCAAAATTCTTCAGAAGGATTTTGCAATCTCATCTCTCTTTTGTTCCATCGCAATTCATATTAGTTATAGATGTGGCCAATAGATGAGGAGTAGAAAGGGAAAGATTAACCTCAGCGTTCATGTCCCAGTAAAGAACAGACAGAGGCAAGGAGCCGATTCGAAGGCTAGAAGAAAAAAAAACGAAATCCACACTCGAAAAAAGAGTCACTCGCTTTGGATTATTATATATATGGAATTTTCCATAGGCCACACAATAGAATTGCAGGAGATTTTTAATTGTCTAATTGTAGATAAGCTCTAGTTTTTTTAATTTGTCTTCGTCTCAGTGACCGTCTTTGTCTCCCTTGTCTTGTAGCAGCCTTTGTAGCATTTGTAGTAATTTTTAGACCTCAAGGGATGCGTAATAAAAGAGTGATAAAAAGATACGAGCATGAAGATCTACAGAGCTTACCCTAACAAGAAAGGAAGCTCTTCGAAGTTTCCTTACAGTAAATCAAAGAAATTGTTGAATAATTGAAATAATCTGGTGACACACAAATACTAGAAAGAGGGTAAATTATTTTATCAAATATATTCTAATTTTATTTTATAATATTGCATACCACAAATTTATATATATAATTACTGTAATATTACTAATGACTTGAGTTCGCACTGTTAAAATAGATTTCATAATCGCATTTTTCGGCCAGGTTGTTCGAGTCGTCCTAACCCAAACTCCAAGTTTTGTTGCAAGTATCAAAGCCAGGCCTTTTATCTTTAACTCTGGCCTTCCATGTTGATGTTCCGCATGAAATGTCGCCATGTTTAGAGGTTAAAATTTTCCAAGTTTGCAGAAGTAAGCACACTCATCTCTCTGTACCCTCCTTTTCCTGCACATGCAATGTGAAACGTAAAAAAACCCGTGTGAATAATTATACGCAGACAGATTACTGTTGGCTTTTGACAAATAGTTGGTAGTTATATGGGATCACAACAAGGGTTTTCTTCTAACTTGATGATTTATTCGAATGCAATGACAAGGGTTGGTAAATGGTAGAAGATGGCCAAATAATTTTATTATATTGTCGTAATTTCTGACTACTCGACGAAAAGGGTACTGATTCTTGCCAATATTAAACACTTTGTTTCTTGTTCCTAGTTTTATATATTATTATCGTTCAAATCAAACGTCATTGCTAGCTCTGAGCAAATTAAGTCCTGGCAGGTACCTGAAATCTTGTTGATTTCTGATTGAAAAGTAAAAAAATTCTAATTAAAACTTTAGATCCTTCATCCATGACGTCACGTTGGATGCTTTTCAAATATAAAACTGCCAGACGTTTCATGATTTGATGTTATTCGTTGTCCTTTGTTTGAAAAACACCCTGCGGCGGCTTGCCTCAACTTTCTCGGTGAAACGCTGCATCATGGATAGGTTGATTATAGTCACACCTCTAGAAAAAATTTGATACTCATTAGGACGATCACCAGGAACCAACGAGCCTTTCATCAAAGCATGTAATGCATTTTCCTCGTTGTTGGTTGACCATGAATATAAGGCAAGGGTTCTAGATTGAAATCTCAAAGTAGCATATGACATGATAATAAGAATAAAAGATAAGCTTACCCGGGCATGAAGTGGGCTAGCCCTAGGTCCATTTTGAGGCTACATGGACCTTCTTTCAAGTTGCATAACATTTCAATGTATAGCATTTAAAACTAATATCAACCTCTAATTTGATATATTTAAATTTAAAATTTTGAAAGATTTTCCAAAGTATATTTTATTATTGAGTCCTATATGTTTTTTACTACATATTTCCTTATATATGTATATATAATATTATTTTTTATAGAAATACATTCAAACAATTAAAATTAATAAAAATATAGTTAAAAATACATATTACAATCGCATAATATATCTATTGGCCTATCAAAAATGCAAAATTTTAATTTTAAAAAATAATCATACCATACAAATCCCTAATCTTATTTTATTAGTTACAAAATTTTAAATAACACAGGTGATAAAAGTTATTAGCAATGTTTTAAAAATCGGAACAAAAATTAAACCAGTAAAACAAAAGGTTTAAGGTTTAAATGGTTCAATCGGTATTAAATCGTCATAAAATGGGTTAAAAATTGAATAAAATTGAAGAATTTAAATATGATTGAAAGATATTGTTCTTATTATCAAATAATTTGAAATTTAATTAAAATATTATTAAATAAAACTTAATTTATTTATTTTAGTTTATAAGAACTTATTAATTTACAAAAAATTGGTCAATTAATTAATAAACCGATCAATTTTAACAATAAAAATTATTAAAGTAAATCGAACCGGAAAATAAAAAATCGACGTGAAAAATTTTTGGTTTAGCGACGGTTCTAATTTTCTGTCGCTAAAAATGGAGGGAATTCGCCCCGCCAATATTAGCGACGGAATTTAGGGACGGTAAGTAAAGCGTAGGAAATTAGCGACGGAAAAGCAATTTCCGTAACTAAAATCAACGTAAAAAATTTCGTTTGCCGACGGGTCTATTTTTCGTCGCTAAAAATAGAAGGAGGCGGGAAATAAAGGCGGTAAAATAAAATTTAAAAGTTCCGTCGCTAATTTGCGTTTAAAATACCCAACAGCCCTTCCCCCCTAGTTCATCTTTTTCTCCCATCTGGTAAGTTCCTCTTCTTTCTTGTTTTCTTTTTCCTCTAGTTTCTTTATTACTCTTTTTTGGTGGGTTTTTTATTGTCATATATAGTATTGATTTATGTGTTGAATTCTTTTTGTTGTTAAGAAAGAAACAAGTATTGTTGAAGAAAGCCCATAAGATCCAGTATATGGAAGCTCTTTGAATACTCTACTGAATCCTGGTGAGTTTGCATCTGCAATTTTTCTTTCAGCTCTGCTCATCTTTGTGTTAGTTTATAGGCATTTCTTTGATATGGAATTTTGCTTCTTGTATATTTT
>JAOSBP010000008.1:24806366-24817422 GCA_027563825.1 Erythroxylum mucronatum
TTTTCTCTTCTTCTCTCCCAATTCACGTTTTTCCTTCTCTTAAATGCAAGACTACATTTCTTTCTTCCATTTCTACCCTTAATGAGTGTGCAAAGTCTATTTTTCCCCTCCTTGCAAGCCTTAAGTCTTTTATGCTTAAATGTCTTGCAAAAAATACCCTTAAACATTTTTATAACCTTAACACTTTAATTCCATTAACCTATGAAATAAATCCTACTAACTTTGACATAATTAATTAACTCCAAAATAATTAACCTTTCAAAACCCCAAAATTATTTAAATCATGCTTAACTAACTAAAAAAATTTGGAGGCCAACACAAACACTTATTTAAATGAGTCATACTTTATGAAGAACATGTCAATTCAAAGTATTTAAACTTAATAAAGGAGGTAAAAATAGTGTTTGCATTGTTTTGATCATATAGTGATGCATTTAAGAAATATTAAGTATTTAAGTTTTGCAATTCATTCGAAGACTTTAATTTGTATATTTTGTGTTATTAACCACTAAGCTAGCTAATGTGTGTAGTTCAATATTTTTTAGTATCATTCAATCATATTCTTGAGAGACTATAACTTCTTCACTAGGGATATATAAGAGTTTAAAAGTTTATAACATATGTTAAAGCCATCATACACCTAAGAAAGTGGAACTAGTCTCGTGAGTTAAGTTTTCATTTTGTTAATTGTTTAAAGGCAAACAATGAATTAAGAGTGGAGGAATTTGATAGCATTTGTGGGCTGAATTAGTTTATAATTTAGCGTTTCTATAGCATATTTTATATGAATTATATGATTTTTGTACAATTGGTTCGTTGAGTTATAGGTGATAATTGGAGGCGAGATTTCATATTTGAGTACAAATTTCTCCATGGTTGTTAGATCAAGGAGAATTATATTCATTTGGAAGATAATATGATGGAAAATTAATTTTAAAGAAGGCATTGAAGATTACTTCAAGCTTGAAGATATCAAAAAGTTGAGAAAATTATAGAATGTTGAAACAATAGCTAATTGAAACCAGTGTGGCACTTTGGACCAGTACTGGTCTCGTAAGTTTTTGCGCTTATAAAGTTCTAAAAGCTAACTTATATCAATGTGGGAGCTAACCAAACGTGAGGCTTATGATGGATTTGAGGATGCATGGAAACCTAATTCCACTAAACTTAAGACTCTTATATGTAACTCTAGAATGTAAATACCATAATTGGGGTTAATTAATAGGATCTTTTGGTAGCCGCTTTCCATTGAATTCTTATTTTAGGTTTTCTTAGCATCAAGAAAGGCTAAGAGCAAGATTGAAGGAAAATTCATCTCCACTTAGAAAGCAGTTAGGCACATCTCTTCTAATTATTTCTCCTTTACTTTCTTTTATGATAAGATTTTTATTTTGTTTTTATTTTTGATTTAATTATGTTTAGTAACTAAATCCCCAGTTAGGGTTACCGATATAGTTGATTGAGATGTTTCATTTATTAATGCATGATTAGATATTGAGTAGGTTGCATTTATTCTCTCTGATCTTGATTATTGAATTTACATCTAACTATCAACAATTCAATTTTAGGGATTATATGAAGGAATGAAAGGAGAACTATAATCCATGTACTAGGAGAATAAACATTCTAGATCTAGAGGAAGAGATGCACTAGACCATAGTGATAACTAATAGATTAACTATTCTTAATGAGTTTAATTAAGGTTAATTATGTATGTGAGAGGTGGTAATTTTTTAATTAGATGTATTTATGTGCTTCGAGAGAAAGCATAGATACATTAAGTTAATTATTATTTTAACCATAATAAGTAATCTTGCTTGATAACTAAGATTCCTCATAAGTGAATCATGAAACGTTAACATTTTATTGTCTTGATTTCTTTTTAATAGTTAATCATCTTGTTTTTACAAGTTTACTAATTTCATTTCATTTCTTAAATTTAGTATAGTTTAATTTAATTGATTTTGCTATCAAACATTATCTCTAAATTAGAGATTTTTTTATTTCTTTAACCATCAACTTTAAATTGTGTTCTTTGAAATTTGGATATAAAAAGCCATAAGCATTTATTCTTTCATTGTTCTTATTCTGCTAAAATGTGGATGTCTTTGTTGCTCATATGTAATTTACATTAGGATAACATTGATTAGATCCTAGTAATGGAATGGGCCTCTAAAATTTCATTAAATACCAAAGCAAACTTATAATTTTCAAGATCATATTAATTTGTTGTGTTCATATTCACAAATCAATGAGGTCTGCAACTAATCTTTCATCTAATGCATACGTTAAATTTAAAAAGTCATTACTACCAAAGGTATTAATCATCATCTCAATTCAACAATGGATGAGAATTGGAATGTCTTATCTGTTCTATCTTAAGGGTGTTTCCTGCTACCATACTTGCTCAGTGATCGTCGATTTTTCTAGTTATGTTCTTTTGTTTGAAAAGACCTAGACTGTTGGTTGACTCATTTTAGGAAGTTTAACAACTGGTTGTTGATTCTCTTATCTTCTTCTATGACATGACACTCTTGGATTTTTATGTAAAAATTAAAACTTAAGGGAGTAATTATAATGGAGACAACTCTCAATTCCATTATACACCTTATAACAACTATATTATTAGTCATTCATTAGTGATAATGAAACAAGTTAATTTGTTCTTCATACTAGTTCTGTTTTGAAAATGATCTATATTTAATTAACATTAAAAATAATCATTCCTTAATAGGAATCAAAAATATTTTTTATTTTTTATTAGAACATATTGTTTGTTGTGTTTTTTTAGAGTTATTGCTTCTTTGCATTAGTGGGATCCCTCCTTATTGCCACATTTAAAAGGAAAAAGAAAAAGAACCATATATTTGGAGTGATTAATAAATGATATCAGTTTTAAAAAATACACACAAACGTGTATTAATTAGTTGGTTTAAGAGAAGATACAAATTTCCCAAAGTATATGCAAATTAATTAGTTGAAGTATATATGTCATTTAATATTTAAGAATAGTTGTATACTTTAGTGCGATATATCCACTATGATGCGAACATACCCGCATCTCCACCACTCAGTGGCGGATGCACATTGGTTCAATAAAATAAAATTTGCTCTCACTCAAAAAAAAATATCCCTATTAAAATTTTGCCCTCATTAAAAATAAAATTTTGCCTCCATTCAAAAAAATTTCTAGATCCGCCCCTGCCACCACTAATCCCAAAAGCTATAGCTTATGAGGGAAGTACTTCAAACGTTACTTATACCACCACGCATCCGCTTGTTGGCGGAATAATTGATGAGCACTCCCGCGGATATGGAGAAACGAACTCACGACGTGGGGTAAGTCACTAGACTCATACCTAGAGCTCTGATACTACTGATCCCAAAAGTTATAGCTTGTGAGGGAAATACTTCGAACCGAGTTCAGATCCTCTGTCCTATGTTATGGTGTTTTATTGTGTCCAATAAATCTCAGCCATTTATTCATCTAGGGCCCGTATGGGACCTATGTGGATTCCACAAAATAAATGGCTGAGATTTCATAAAACAGAATAAGACAGAGTAAAATTGGACAGAAGATCTGGTTTCCGTCAAACCTTACTTATACATCCCAAAAGTTATAGCTTGTGGAGAAAGTACTTCCAACCTACTTATACAAATAATTTGGTGCAATTAAAGCAGTGAACTAATAATATGAATAGGATAGCGGCAGACACAAAACATGTGGACTAATCTTATCAAATCGCGCACTTAGCTATTGTCTTTGTTTGTGCCAATGTCCCTATCGCAGGCTTATTTAACCATTCGCTGAAACCTCCCTGTCCATTGCCTCTCTCTCTCAATTCCCAAATAGTCGGCTCGGCTGAGACTATGTTCCCAAGTACGTTCCTCTGTTCCATGGGTTCCAGCATTAACAGGTAACGATGAACAACAAACAGCATCTCCTATCTAACAACGCGTCATGCCATTGCCAACGCCATGTAGTATATATATATCCTACTTAATTACTTCTATTATTATTACAATATAGCTCCGTTCGTTGCATTTATTATTTCTTTTAAGTTGCACGAACGCCCAAGAAAGTTGAAAACATGGGTCATGGGTCTTATCTATAGGCTAAGGCCTGGTTAGAGAGCATTCAGTTGCATTACATAAGGTCAACAAAGCAAATTCATATCGTTGGTTTATGAGTTCTGACACCGATTAAAGCTCTTGAAAAAGTTTTAATGCTTCTCTTCCTTTTTGCAATTTAAGCAATGTCTAGTTATAGTCCCCAGTCCCCACCCACTTCTTTATGCAACACTACAATTTTAGTTTCAGTTATTCCATCTTAATGCAAAGCAGCTTTGCATTATTAGCCCAAAAGTTGAAATTCTTTCGCCCCGAGAAAGATAGGGACTTGGTGATCACCACCACGCTCTCCGCCATCCTCCGACCATGTAGCCTCCGGTCAATTCGTTAGTAGTAATCCATTCACTCCACAAAGAAAAGGAAACTCCACAAGGTCATTCTGGTAAAATCAACAAATCAATACCTCCCACGTGTACGGCCTAGACTCTATATTCCACCTACCAACTGCTCCGCATTCAACATGTTCTCTATTTCTACTCCAGTAAATAATAGCCTCGTTTGACCACACTTCTTTCTCTGACTAACCACCGGCCCTCCGGTGACCGGAATGTACTACTAACTGCGGTGTTCTGGTTCCCAGGAAGAAGAAGAAGAGCGACCGTACTAGCCCGGAATCTGGGAACAACGACGTTAACTTCTTTTACTCCGTTCCATTGGATGCAGATCCAGTGGTGCAGCCAAAAAGATTAAGTTTTCCATCTGATATCAGTTATAGGTCTGTTGTTCTTCACCCACTCTTCAGGTTCTTCGCTACCCATCTTATTTTTCATTTTGGTTATGGTTATTGTGACGTTCATTATGCAGAAGGCTTATGGGTCTGTGTTATCATTGCCTAAGATTTTACTCTCTTTCTCTCTGGTTTTTTTCCCCCCCAGGAAAGTAGAGGTAAAAGCGAAGACAAAAATTGAAATGGCGAACAAGGTCTCGAATTTCTCCGACTTAATTCAAAGAGTGGCTGCTTCCTGCTTGCTCCACCCTCTCGCTGCCAGTAGACAGGACGCTGGCCGTTTCTCCGGAGACGAAGAAGAGGCACACGAATACGAGACAGATGATGAGGACATGAAAGAGGAAGATGAAGAAGATGACATGAGAGAGAAGAAAGAGGGGGTGATTAAGGGATGGGGTGAGATGAAGAGCAGTATTAAAGGAGAAATGGTGGCAATGGAGAAAGTCATAGAG
Source organism: Erythroxylum mucronatum (assembly GCA_027563825.1). Classification (NCBI taxonomy): domain Eukaryota; kingdom Viridiplantae; phylum Streptophyta; class Magnoliopsida; order Malpighiales; family Erythroxylaceae; genus Erythroxylum; species Erythroxylum mucronatum. The sequence continues at coordinate 24,811,677 of JAOSBP010000008.1, forward strand.
ATGGAGATGTTAATGAACGAAGTGTTCTATTCGATCTCGACTATGAAGAGGGCATATGTGAGTCTACAAGAAGCGCATTGCCCGTGGGACCCGGAGAGGATGAGGGTGGCTGACGTGGCGGTGGTCGGAGAGCTGAGGAAGTTGGGGGTGTTGAGGGAAAGGTTTAGGAGGCGTGTGAGTGTTGGTGGATATAATGGTGGTGGAAGGAGAAAAAGTGGTGGCGGCCCTGGCGGAACTGGAGGAGTCGGGTTGTTAAGGGAGGTGGTGGCTCCTTACGAGGCCACAGTGGAGGAGCTGAAGAAGGAGGTGAAAGCTAGAGAGGTGGAGGTGGAGAATCTGAAGGACAAGCTGAGGTGTACGAGTACTCCGAGCAATGAGTATGGAAAGAAAGGAAGGTCCCAGTCAAAGAGAAGAGTCAGCTGTAGCTATGCTGGACAAGGTACTTCTTCGGTTAAATGCCCATTCTAGATTCCTGTTTATTAACTTATTTTATGAGATTTATCCATGTTTAAAGAAAATTTAGAATTTAGGAATTCCTGTTTGGCTAACTAGAAAAGTAGAAAACTGGCATGGAAGGTGACGTCATTTCAATGAAGCCACGGACTTGACGTAGTGAATGCTGAACATGTCCTCTTGGTGAATTATCCGCCATCGTTGTGTGCGCAACATGTTTTCAATTTCAGGACCTGAAATCGTTTCGGGGATTGCAATCTAGAAAGATGCAGTCTTTGAGTTACATTTTCATAATAATTATTACGTACCATAATCGTGTGATGTTTCTTGGCAAGGCTTAGTTGTGGTTATTGTACTGCATCTGAATCGTGAATCTCACACCGCTATATGCACTTGTAACAGTGACGGCATTTCCAGCACCAGAGCCGCAACTGTTTGAAGCAACAATGAGCCAGGTGAAGGAGGCATCCAAGTCCTTCACATCCCTTCTCCTGTCCCTCATGCGCAATGCTCACTGGGACATTGCTGCTGCCATCCGTTCTATTGAAGCTGCATCCTCCACCACTGACAGCATCAGCACCATCTCTTCCACTTCTAGCGCCGTTACCTCCTCCAATGTTACTCACCATGCTAAGTATGCTTTGGAATCTTACATCTCTCGCAAAATCTTTCAGGGTTTTGACCATGAGACCTTCTACATGGATGGTAGCCTTTCCTCGCTGCTGAATCCGGACCAGTTTCGCCGAGACTGCTTTGCTCAGTACCGGGATATGAAGGCTATGGACCCAGTTGAGCTTCTGGGAATCCTGCCGACTTGTCATTTTGGTAAATTCTGCTCCAAGAAATATATCACCATAGTGCATCCCAAAATGGAAGAGTCCTTGTTCGGAAACTTGGAGCAGCACCGCCAAGTATCAGCAGGTGGTCATCCTAGGAGTGAGTTTTATGTTGAGTTCTTGACACTGTCAAAAGCCATTTGGTTGCTTCACTTGTTGGCATTCTCACTCGATCCGTCCCCAAGTCAGTTTGAGGCAAGTAGGGGAGCAGAGTTTCATCCACAGTATATGGAGAGTGTTGTGAGGCTTCCTGGTGGATCTGTGCCTTCTGGTCAGATTGTTGGTTTCCCTGTTAGTCCCGGATTTAAGCTTGGAAACGGATCAGTAATTAAGGCTAGAGTCTACCTGGTACCCAGGACATGAGAACTTTTCACTTGTCCCATCTTTAATTTGATTCGCGTTTTGACTTCAAGAACTAGTTTGTAGTCTGGAAACTACGGAACTTTTGCAATCTTTTCCGCGTCTAGTATTTACATGTTCGAGTAAGGTTGTGTACCGTTAGTCTCCTCCAAATTCAGAGAATAAGTGTGTGCTGATGTCATTAGTAGTTAATTGGAGTTCAAATCTTCTGTCTAATATTATAGTGTCTTATTGTATCCAATAAATCGCAGTCATTTATTTATGTGGATCCTGTATGGAGTTCACATGAATACCGCAAAATAAATAGCTAAAATTTCATGAGACAGAATAAGACAAAGTAATATTGAACAAAAAATTTAAGTCTAAGTTATTTGATGTTAAAACTCTGTAATGCTACGAGCGTGCGCGTATCTCGTGTCAGACTAGAAATATAAGCGTCTCGTTTTTTTTTTGAAATCAAATAGAGAACACTTCATTAAAAGCAATTGTCTGCTGCTAAAGCAGAAGAAATACAAACAGGTAATGATAAATTTCAATAAACAAGACCTGACAACGAACTAGCATTCCTTGCAAGAATGTCTCGTTTGATTACTTTAAAAGATATTACTTGTCTACAGCTTCAAGTCAAGGAACTCCGCTCACAAACCTGTTAGTCCAAGCTTTTGCAAATAATTGAGATACTTGTGCAAAATCATCCCTTTGGAATGAGACAGATTCATGTCTACAAAAGGTTGATGATAAGTTTTTCAAAATTGGCTATTTATCTCTTCATTAAAGGTATTTCAGAAATTAAATAAACAGTACTATTAACAAATGGATAAATCAAATTAAAAATAGAAAGATAATTATTTGTCCCTTTATTAAAAGTATTTTTAAAATATCTCAACAAATAAATGGATTCGATCAAATTAAAAAATGAAAAGCGAAATAGACTTTAAAATTTTTATCAAAATTTAATTGAAGCCAAACAATTGAGTACATTTAAATAAAATGACAACAATTGAACTAAATAGGTTGGTGTGAGTGGTTCAGCACTTTCATCCCTTAATTAGAAGTTTTGAGTTCGAATCCTGAAAATTAAAAAAATATGTTTGGCCAACACTTTATCTCTTACCGGCTGATTCAATGCAAGCAGAAATTAGTCTAAAAGTAGATGATTTAAAAGTGTCTTCCTACCGTTACAATCTTTCTAAAATATCTCATGAGCTAAAAAAAAAAAACGGTAACATTTGTCATTTGATAAACATAATCTTACTTAACTCTTCCGTGAAAATTTCCAACATTTTTTTAAACCTAGCATATGGGGGCCACTAGCATTTTTGGGGAAACCTCAATTCGTCATTTTTTCATCTCTAATTTCCCCAATTTGTCTCCTCTTCTTTGATGATCTCTGTTTTCCACGACGGCTCCTTTCTCAGCACGTTCTTTACTTGACAATTTCTCTCCTCTACTAGGATCAGCTCTGCTTCTCACGTTGCCTTGTTTGGTGTTTTCTTCCTGGCTTGATGTTGTTAGCTCTCTGTTCGGCCATCTCTTTGTTTGATTCATCCTCTCTTCTGGTTTTATCACGACTATTGTTCTCTCTCTGATGCGAATATTTTAGGTATTATTTTTTCAAAATATTTCATTTTCCTTGTCCATAAATAAGCATTGAATCTATATGCGTATATTCATTAGCTACATATTCAAAGGATATGGTAGAATTTGTTAGCTTTTGTTACAGATCAAACACATTGATGCTTTTTCCGTCATTGACCTACATATTCTGTTTCTGTATAAGATTAAGTTGTTGATAATTAGTGTGTTTTTGTATATGGTCAAGTTGTTTTAGAACTAAGTGTAGAATCATAATATTGGACAATTTCCTTAACTCATCTTTCTTAGCACTTATTGAATATAGATGTTATACACTATTATAATCAAATCATAGATGCTTTATGTAAAACCCATAGGTAAAAATCTCTACTTTATGTGTTTGTAATTCCTATCTTGCTCAAAATGCTCTATTGTTGTTGCTTTATCATTTCGAGTTTGAAGTTTATTGCTTTATCATTTTCAAGATCCATTGTTTTCATCTATGGTCATTCTTTTTGTGATTTTGCTTTTTGTTAAAGGATGCCCTTTTAACAGTTTAATAGGTCCTTATGAGTGATGTTTTGATGGTTATACAAAATCACCAGTAGATTTAGTTAATTCTAAATTATCTGCATCTAATATGTTGTTTGTCTTGATTTCTGTCATGCTAATGTAATAATCTTTTACGATTTGCTAAGCTATTATGTGTGTTTTGTAAATTCTGTTTATATGACTGATATAGATATGTAGCATTTTCAAGTTTTTCTTTTATAGGTAATAATCCATTATTATTAATGAAAATTTGTAAATAATTGTATCGTTCTTCATAATGTTCTTTTTCTATTTTATATTGAGATACTAAACTTTCAAAATACATAATTTCAGTATATAAGTAATTACAGATAGTACAAAAAGTCATAGATGTGTTTGATAATGTTTTTGAAATCTTTTATACAGTTGTTTAATTTCTTCTTTTTCTTAGTGATATAAAGTGGTATGATTATTAACAATATTTTGGAATGTTTGAAGAGTTTGTGTAGAAGCATTAATAGATCGAAGGAAATTATAAGTATTAGTAAATGTTTTGATACATTGTTGGCTAACTTTAATTTTTGTTTCCATATGTATTATTAGTAAATGAATGACTCTACATGAAGCACAAATAGGCATAATTACTGAGTTTTGTTAAGAAGAAATCTAAGAAGAATATTTCTAAAACCATAGCTCAAACAATCATTTAGAAAATCTATAAGACTAATTTTATCTAAATAAGTAAAACTAGCATATAGAAAGATAATAATAGGTCTAAAATAAGGAATGATTAGTAAGTAAATATAGATTATAATTTATGAAAATATAAAAACATAAGTAAGCATACCTTATGTTTTCTTCTCCTTTTTCTCTTAAATGCCAACACTTAGGCTACGTCGAGAGGTTGAGAGTAAACAAAAATATGAAAACTTAAGAGTTTAATTTTTTCGTATCTGAGCAATGCTTAGTTCTTACATTATATAGACTGAGGACGTATGATATCGTCCAAAAGAAAAAGCAAAAAAGCAGAAAAAAAAGAAAAAAAGAAAAAAAATAAAAAGAAAAAGATTTTAGATAGCTGGCTGACAGATGGCCTGTCAAAGTAAAAAGCAAAAAAACAAAAGACTCTAGATAGCTAGCCGACAGATGGTCTGTTTACATTATTGTTTACATTAGTTGGAACTTATATCATTCTTCAATAATCACGTTCACTGAAGAGCTGTCATCTTTGCCTTTGGAGGTGGATGGACAGTGGGTATATTGATGAATGGATATTACTGGAGTTGCTAACAAATAGATTATTTCCAATCGTCTAATAATATGCTGAATACTCCAGAAATACTTGAGAAATTTGTCTCTATTTATTTGATGAGTTGGAAGGAATCAGTAGCTAACAAAGAGATTGTTTCCAGCTGGATTCACTCTAGCAATCAAAAATTAGAAAAAAAGATTTGCAAAAGAAAGAGAAATCTTCATCAAAGTTTTAAGCAGTTACCTAATTTTTAAAAAAGTAGACAGTTTGCAAAATTTAGACATACATCTATCTAGAATAGCGTATGTCCAAATAGGTATTAGGAATGATATGTATCCACCTATTGACGAACCACCAAAGTATGAATTCAACTGGGATCTCATTAATCAGTTTAATCTACAACGTCTAGAAGGAGTTTATCAGCAATGTTTAAAGATTACCCTAGAATCATTAATCAAACTCAATTATAGAGGACCAAACATTTTAACGACGTCAGCCTATCATACACCCATAGCTACTGATTCCTTCTATCTCATCTAACAAATAGAGCCAAATTTCTCAACTATTTCTGAAGTATTCAGCATAGTATCAAACGACTGGAAGCAATCTCTTTGTCAGCAACTCCAACAATATCCTTCTCATCAATGTACCCACTATCCATCTGATAGGAACCAGAAAAACAACGGCAAAGATAGAAAAGAAGGAAAATAGAAGTAACTAAATAATATAATTTTATTGA
>JAOSBP010000008.1:24817522-24837006 GCA_027563825.1 Erythroxylum mucronatum
GAGGACAATACTGATTAAGGTTGGATGCCGCGGTATCACCCGCAAACACACGCCGGGGTATCACCCCCAAACACCTATGGGTGGGGTGTAGGGTCCAACACTATCACTATCCTAGCATTTGAAGCATGATCAATATTGGTGTAATACTGCCATCTAGCAAACATCAAGGAACAAATATTATTAAGAATTGAGGGGGATCTTATTCTGGATTCAGTCAAACAAACAAAAGCAGTAAATAAACTCTTAAGACAAGCCTTAACAGCCAATTGTTTATTAGGGCTATTGAACCTCCTAACATTCCAAAAGACTAAAATCCATGTAATTGACTAACTGATCTAAATTCTACTTTTGCTTCCTTCTTGATTTCCTATTAGTTCTAGTTGTAAAATCCCCTTCTGCCCTCCCTTAATACTAGGACCACTAGGAACCAATTCAGAACTAGGAGAGGGAGGAGTACTACTTACTTGGTTAATAGAGTGTGTTGGCTCCTCAAGGTCGCCTTTTGGTTCTGCATCTTTTTGGATGTCCTCTCTTACTTGTGTTGAAGTATTTGCTTCCCAGACTCCTTGACTAACCTTCTTACCCTTTTGTTCAGTCTGTTGGGTACCCGTATATGAACTGGATGCAATTTAAGGCTCAGTAATGGTATTCTTTTGTAAAGTATTCTTTTCTAAGGATGTGCACTGCTCTTGTTGCCTCTGATGTGTATTTTGTGGGGTTTCCTTCTCTTTCACCAACTCCTGCTACATTTCTGTTTTGAACTTCAGACCAGTGGTTGCCCACTCCTTCTTAGGTAATTGGGAGTCAGGTTCTCATTCATATTCGATTTTTATTTCCTTGCATGTTGACTGCCTTTCTTCATTATAAGTAGCCAGTTGAAAGGATGTAGGTCAATTCCTATGTAACTCTAAGTCCACACACACCTGAGTATACATAATTCTGGACATTTTTGTTGTCGGAGTGTCCATGATTAAAGGAAAACCGACAGTACTAATTATTAGTCCTAAACCTTCCGTAGTCTAGTATTCAATAGGAACATTATGAAACCTAGTCTATATTGGAGCTGACCTAACCACGTCCTGCTCACCCCCATTCAAGCACCATTTCCTCAAAAATAGTGGCTTCCCTTGTATGTGCCACGGACCTTTCTCCAAAACCTCATTCAAACCTACCTCAGCTTCGAATTTAAAGAGGAAATTGTTGGAGCTGGTAATTAAGATTTCCGTAAGTCCAAATTCAGCCCAAGATCTAGCTAGTGCTCGTTGTACTAATGGAAAAGTTGGACGCTTACCTAGGAAGAATCCAATCAAGGTATGTTTAAATTGAGTCGCTCCTTGCTTTGCCAAATATGGTGGAGGTGTAACATAAATCTGATTCTCCTTCACTTCCGAAGGGTAGTATATCAAGGCTTTGTCCTGGGAGGATGCCTCGAGCCCTTCGGATATAACTGATTTCCATGTTTTGAAGCTTCCTGAAGGTTTTTCCTTCGGGGGTTGGTTAGAAGTTGGGTCTGGCCTCGAATCCGAATAGGGGGTAAGAGGAATTAGCTCGGTTGTGGGTGCCCTAGTTAGCTTTAGGAGAGGACGAAATCGAAGAAGGATATGGGAGGTTAGGGTTATGGTTCTAGTCACGATTAGGGTTTGGAGAAGAGGGAGGTGTTTTTTTAATGTAGGGGAGCTGGTGGAAGGAGATTGCAAGGGTTCTAGAGGAAGTCGAGTTTGGGTCGGAGATGAGGAAGACGAAGCCATGGAGAGGGAGGGTTGAGTCACAGGTGATCGCCGAAGTTGGAGGCTCAGCGTTTCGCACTCTCTCTCATAAAAATATCATTTTTGGAATGATTATATTAGTTATAATTGATTTATATTTTTTTTTGTAAGTGATACTAATATTATGTTTTTAAAGCATTATAGTATGATTGACATCTTTTATTAATTTGAATGACTCACCGTAATATTTTATAGACTTTTATTATATAAAATTGATGTGTAAATTTCTTTAATTATAATAAATATTCATACATATTTTTAATAATAATGAGAATTAATTAATTAATTAATGCAAATTGATATATTAAAATGATTAAATTAAAATTTCATAATACAATTTGATAAATTAAAAATAATTAAATTAATGTCAACATCTAAGAGTATAATTGAAAAATAAAAAATAAGCTGATACAACCAAATATATATTTTTTAGTTTTTATTATATATTTCAACAAAAAAAAGTTTTTGTTTTTAGTTTTTTAATTATAATTCTTAACTAAATATGTTTTTATTTTTAAACAAAAAATTTAAAATAGAAAACAAAACTAAAAATCACAAAAATAAAACAAAAATAAAATCAAACAAAAAAGAAGTACTATAGCAAATGCTTAATGGAATAAAAGAGCAAGGAGGTTAATATAAGTACTAAACAAAGGAGTAACTAGAAAAAGGAGGTACCAAGAGAAACATAAAGAAGAGTAAATGAAACAAAAATAAGAAATAAAGACAATTAGGTATGATAGGCCAAAGAATTCATAAAAGGAAAAAGTTAGAAGATTAAAGGAAACAAAACACAATAATTCATGGAGGAACAAGCAAAGCTCTCAGTAAGCTTAATCTCTAATAAAAAAGATGTTAGAGAGAGAAATGTAGAGAGAGACGCTCCCCTTCCTTCTCCTTCACAGGCTTTCTTCACTAGATTTCTCCTCCTTTTGTTGTGTCCTTTCTTTCAATTGTTATTCTTTCCTTCATCTTTGAACCTTGCCTCTTCCCTTAATCTTGATTCTTCCTTACTATCTTCCTTTCATTCTCTTCTCTGCTTTCAAATTCTTAACGGTTTTAGTTTTTCATTTTTTTCCTCCAATAATCACCTTATATTTTTGCTACCTATCTATTGCTTTTTTCTTTTCTTGTCAAACCCCCATGCCTTTTGCTAGTGATATGATCTGCCTTGAGCTGTGTCCTTCTATTGATTTTCCTAGTCTACCCTTGAAAACCTAGACTTTGCTTCCTAGTAAACGCTCCAACTTTCCTCGAACTTTTACACCTGTCCTTGCAAACTCTCAACCTCCATCTCCACCCCCGAATTCAGACACACTTGCCAACTCTCACAACCTGGACCCCCTCCCCTTTTTCTTCTAGCACCAACCCAAAATTTGATCCTCACATTTCTCTGTCTGTTGTGAGCCTAGGAACTCCTGGACTCAAGTTGTTAGAGATTCAAATCCAAGTTTAAAACTCTCGTATATACGTCCTGAAGATTCTAGAGTTGCTCCTTTTTAGAAACTCTCAAAGCAAGTGCAGAATTATAGAATGCTACTCTTCTAGGATTTTTGCTTGAAAAAAGGATCTCTTTCTTTGTCATGAAAGATTGGCCTTAAAATAATTGGAAATCCTTAGGATTCAAAGATATCCTTGTGAATGATCAGGATATATTTTTCTTCGAATTCCATAGTAAATCATATGCTACAAAAGTGTTAGAATCAGTACCTTGGCATGTCAACAACAAACCATTCCTTCTTTAGAACTGGAGACCAAGGGTTGATTTCCAAGAACTTAAACAAGCCAATATCCCAATATGGATGTGCGTTCATGACATTCCCCTTGAATATTGGACTATATATGGTTTAAGCCATCTAGCTAGCTTTTGGGGAAACTTATCTGCATGGACCAAGCCACAGCAGGGATAAGTAGGATAAACTTTTGTAACACACCACTACCATAGAGCATATGACTAAACATCTAGAGGACATCTGAGAACATACCTTATGAGAATGGCATGTTAGAGCAATCATAATCACTTATTATTGCATCACGAAAACACAAGTATTTCAAAGGATCAACTTATCTCATTTCATTAACAAACATAAACATTCATTGTGTTATTATACTCATGATTTATGTATATTTATACAATACAAAACATATGAGAGGCGTGCACTTAAGTGCAACGAAACCTTGAGGTCACGAGTTCGAATCGTGGCTAAAGAGGACAATACTAATTTGTGTTGGATGCCGTGGTATAACCTACAAATACACGCCGGGGTATAACCCCCAAACACGAAGAGGTAGGGTGTGGGGTCCAACATTTCCACTGTGTGAGAACTTGCCAAAAATTATACCAGGAAAAGAGGTCACAAGAATTGTGCCTTGAAAGTGGATTTCTAAAATGCATAAGATATGCTATAATGGACTTTCATTATTAAATTGCTCCATTATTTGGTTTCCAATAACCTTCATCAATTGGAAATAGTAATGCATCAACAAAGTTTCTTTCAAAATTTTAATAAATGGGGTTCCTACAAAGACAATCAAAGGAGGAAAATGAATCAGACAGGGGGATCCACTATCCCCATATCTCTTCTCATTAGCTATGGAGGTTCTTAACAGACTGCTAATCAGAATGGTGGACAAAGATCCCAAGTTTAGATATCATGGTAAATGCAAAAAGCTTAACATCTTAAGTTTAAGCATTGTCAATTATTTATTCTTATTTTCTAAGGCTAATTGTAATTATAACACTTTACTCAAAACTGCTCTCCATTTATTCATCAACCTTTCTGGTTTGTCGATTAACTAAAATAAGAGTGCCCTTTACGTTTCCAGAAGTACTTCAAGCATAACTTACCCTTGCTTCTATTTTTGGTTTCAAAACTCAGCAACTACTTGTTTTATATCTTGGTATACTGATTTCAACTGTGAATCCCTTATTTAGTGATTACAAATACCTCATAGACAGAATAACAAACAAAATCAGTTGTTGGAGCCACTAGTAACTCTCTATAGCTAGTAGAGCTCAACTTATTAATTCAGTGCTATCGTCCATGGCAGTCCACTAAGGATCCCAACTAGTTTTTCCTAGTTATATTGCCAAGAGAATTGACAAAATATTTAGAGACTTTCTTTGGTCTGGATATAGAATCGATTTCAAAGCAGAAAAGGTTAAATGGGTAGATACGTGTTTGCCTAAGAAGCAAGGGAGTCTAGGTATCTTGAACACTAATTTGATGAATCTGTCCATGCTTACTAAGAAGATTTGGAGATTAATCCACAACAGGCAATCTCTATAGGTGAAATGGATTAATGTTTTCTACATCCAAGACAAGTTTTATGGGATATTCCCATCCCCATAAATGCATCAGCTTTGGCAAAGCACATTGGAAAGGCTAGGGATAAACTTAAGCCTTACTGCAATTTCCTAACAGGTAATAAATTTTTTTTAGGTTCTAGATAGATCTTTGGTTTAACTACGAGCCCCTCCATTCAATTCCTGATCTTCAACTTTTAAGAACCACATTTCTGGTACAACAAGTGTAGCTCGTGGGTTGACAATTCTAAAGCAATTAAATAATACTAACTGCTTTCTGAGTTTAATCCAATCAATCTCCAGCTTCACTGTGGGACAACCAAACAGAACGGAGTGGACCTTAGAATAATCTGGACTTTTCTCTGCAAGGTCAACTAGGTTAGTTCATAAGATAAAGCAACCCCAAGTTCTTTGGTATCAGCCTTGGTATTGGATGGTATGGTGAAAAAACCATAATTCTAAACATACACACACTCTTTGACATGCCTTTAATCTAAGGTTGGCTACAATAGATAGGATTGGTAAATTTCTTATGATTCTGAATTGGTGTTCCCTATGTAGAACTTATAATGAATCTCATGGTCAACTCTTCTTCTCTTGCTCCTGTTCGACTACTATCTAGAAATCCATATTAGCACAGTGTGACATTTTTAATCCTCCAACTGATTGGTCTAACATCACAACATGGAGTACTCAAACCAGATTTATGTATGAGGTAATCGTTGGTTATTTTTCATATCCATTTCGTACATTGTTGCTAGCATTTGGAATGAAAGAAATGGCATAATTTCTTCCAACTCTCCACAGGTCCTTTTGAAGACTATTTTCAACAGTATTAAAATGCCCTTGCAGCTATACAAAGATAAGCATAAATTCAACAACAAAATCCTCTTGGATTATAATGACTTCTGAACTGATTTGTTGTTATTTTGAGCTATCATGATACTTTGTTTGATCTATACCTTGTATAGTTTTGATTAAAAATAGTTGATTTGTTTTAACTTATTAGTTGTTGACATGTTGAGTTAATATGTATTTCATTTAATGAATTACCTTTATTAAAAAAAAGCTCTCATTAAGATCATCGAATCCGATCTTCAAATTAAAATCATAATTATATACATTTAAAAGGAAAGTGTTGTGAAATTTTTTACGATTTAAGAGACAATACTCAACCACCTTTTGAATACTATTTTTAATATATCTATTTAAATAAAATATTAATTCTCTAGTTAATAAAAAGACATAAAAATGAAATTAATTTATATAAACAAAACATTTGAATAAAATATTAATTCTTTAGTTAATAAAAATATTGGAAAGCAACATTTTATTTATAAGAACCAATTAGTGATGCCATAAAGTCAATTAACCAAAAAACATATAACTAATAGATTACTTCAATTAAATATCAAAAGAAAAATATTGACCTGTAAGTACTTATCACAATTATATTTATTCAATAATGGCTTTTTATCAAAATTACAACTTTTGTTGTTGGTGAAACTATATGGTATAGTTTAAAATCTACCCCCATTTTATCCATATAAATATAATAATATCTTTTAACAAAGTTAAAAATCTTACAACCGGATTTTTTAGTGATTGTTTAGTTTTATTTCTTTTTATTATGAATTTTAAATTTTGTTTCCCATCTTTTGTTTCTTTTTTAAAATATTCTTATTTGATTGTTAATGATAATGTAGTTATGTTTTTATTACTGATAATAATTATATATTAAATTAAGCTTAAAAATAAATTATTTTTATAAATAAATAAATAAAATTTATTTTAATTCAGTAAAATTATTATTATTTATTAAAATAAATAATTTCATAATTAAAATTTTATTTATAAATTAAACTAATAAAAGCTAAACTAGATTAGATTATTAATAATGAATATTAAATAATTAAATAAATAATATATATTTAGTTGATAATAAATTATATTATAAAAACAAAAACAAAAATAAAAATCGCTCTTTCTAAATTTTCATTAATTATGAAAATTGAAAGAAACTAAAACTAACAATAAAAAAATCAAACAAAGATTTTTTTTTAAAAATAAAAATAGATAATAAACAAGTCAAAACATATTATTTTAAATGTTCAAATACTTGAAATATTTATGCTAATTATTAAATAATTTAAGAATAAAAATTTACTAATTAAATATAAAGATAAAAATAAAAATAGTTTTGAAAGAACGTGCAACAGTAAAATGGCCAGTATTACTGTTACCACTTATCAGTAATAAGGCACATTGAAAAATTGGCGTGGCGGGAACACTGAACCAAATCCCGCCACTCCAAACCTTTCTTTTTAAACCCTAACCTCATTAAACCACCATTTGCATCTGTCTACTTTCCCTCTCTGTCCTAGGCCTAATCCTAATTCCTTCAACATGTTGGAGCTCAGGCTAGTCCAAGGATCTCTGCTGAAGAAGGTTCTGGAGGCGATTAAGGAGCTTGTAAACGATGCCAACTTCGATTGCTCGTCCACGGGCTTCTCTCTTCAGGCCATGGACTCCAGCCATGTGGCTCTCGTCGCTCTCCTCCTCAGATCCGAGGGTTTTGAGCACTATCGCTGCGACCGCAACATCTCTATGGGCATCAACCTCAATAACATGGCTAAGATGCTCAAGTGTGCGGGAAATGATGACATCATCACTATCAAGGCTGACGATGGCAGCGACACTGTCACTTTTATGTTCGAAAGCCCCAGTATGTGCTTATAGTTTTTGTTAAGTGTACAAAATAGGTGTAGGTGTTGTTTTAATAAGTTGCATATAATTACTGAAGTGGGTTCGAGCTTTTGTTAGTTTCTGTTACGGGTACCTGAGACAATTTTTTGCGCTCGTGATTTTGTTGCAGCACAAGATAAAATTGCTGATTTTGAAATGAAATTAATGGATATTGATAGTGAGCATCTAGGGATTCCAGAGGCCGAGTATCATGCTATTGTTAGGATGCCTTCAGCTGAATTTTCAAGGATTTGTAGGGACCTTGCCAGCATTGGTGATACTGGTACTGCTTTCCAAATGTTTATCCCTCTTTTGTTTGTTAAAGGATGTGAAAATATTTTGGATGATAATAATGCATTATGGATATGCAGTTGTGATTTCTGTAACAAAGGAAGGTGTGAAGTTTTCCACCAGAGGAGATATTGGAACTGCTAATATTGTGCTTAGGCAGAACACTACTGTGGACAAGGTTTAATTCCTGATCACTTCATTCTAAAGTTATTTATATAAGCTATTGTTTCTCTTACCGATTGTATTCATTCATATGAATTTTCAGCCTGAAGAGGCAACACTCATAGAGATGAATGAGCCTGTCTCATTGACATTTGCGCTAAGGTACATGAACTCCTTCACAAAAGCAACTCCGTTGTCAAATTCTGTTACTATCAGCTTGTCTTCGGATCTACCTGTTGTGGTTGAGTACAAGATTGCTGAAATGGGTTATATCAGATTCTATTTGGCTCCTAAGATTGAGGAGGATGAAGATGAAACTAAACCCTAAGCTTGATCATAAGTCTGTTAGCTTGTGTTCTTGAGCTCAACTTGCTCTCATAGTTTGATCTAGTCAAATGTTCGAGTAGGCAGCATATTATTTCACGGTTTCATGGAGAAAGTCTTCTATTTTCTGTTAGCACTGGGGCTTTTAGATGTTAGATTTGGAAGTATTTGCTCTCTAGAAGAAAAAAAGGACTCCCTTTACCATTGTAAAGTTTGATTTGTGGATTTTTAGCTCTGTCGTACTAATCTTACAATTTCGAATTTAATGCTTATGAAACTTTTTGAACTCAATTATATGGTTTTCATTTGTGTTGTTCATTAGTGTTTTAATTTATATTATTTATGATAATGATGACTATTAATGGTCATAAAACTTTTCTCCTTTGATATTGTGATAAGGCAGAACATTAATGTGGACAGGCTTCATTTGAGTTGTATGTTAATTCTAAGAGCGGTCAAAAGTACTTCGATGTGCATTTCTCAAGCCTAGTTTTTCCTTTATTTAAGTGACTGTTTCTTCCAGTGTCGTCCACATTTGCACTGGGGAGGTACCTTAACAAACCCGTCGATGAAAACTGTTATTGTTAACTTGACACGGAGTACGAGTGCTGAAATGGATTTTGTACTCAAGTTAGAACTCATCGGGATTTACCCTTCTAGGTTAGGAAATGAGCCAATAGTGGAAACTAAGTGGTCTAGAGCTCAACATAGAGAGGAGGATTCTTTGCGAAATGCGTACGAGCAAGGGGCAGGATTAGGAAACCCCTCTCTTGGCACTAAACATTTACTGTTAGAATTGCCTTGGCTCCATATACTGTAAACGGCAAAATGACTTCATAGCTACGGTATTCTTGATTGCTTACTAGGTTAAATAAAGAAGTGGGTAGACATACCCTTTCTACCTAGTGATGTAACCAAATCCTGAAATTGCTCGTAGGTCACATAATAGCAGATGAAGGAACATGCAATTAAAGAAAACTTCAGAACTACCAAGTACCTTGGACAATAAATAATGGTAGGCTACATAGAAGTGGAACTCCCATTAATGCAGTAGTTAATCAAATATGAAAGAAGATTTTGACCCAAAGAAAGAAAAAAGAAAACACTAATCAAAATCATGTACCCCAAAATGGAAAAATTGGAGATAAGACAATATTCTGCTGCTCAAAACTTCTCTCTCAGATGTGTTCCATCTTAGTTTCTATACTAACTTTAGGGGGTAACTGTAACAGTCTACATCATCAACTTGCCTTAAACTTCAGAAAGTGGCACCTCCTCAGAGAAAAAGAAACGACAGCAAACCAGATAGCTACGAATTCCAATCTCTCTTCAAGGCCTGTCATTTGGTTCTTTTCTTCGCCTCATTGTAGAGTATTACCCCGAATACAGTAATTGAGTACCCAAACATGCCAATCACTGACACGGGATTTCTAAATATCAAGATTGAGATAACCACTGCAACGGCCCCTTTTGCATTTCCAAGCACCTGCAAAAAGTTGCATGTACCAAATGCCGTGATATGAAAACTGAAACCATGAACATATACTAGCAATGCACAGAAAAATGTAAGTGGTTCTCCATTTTCCTTGCACAGAATGTTGGCTAGCCTCTAAAATAATAGGAAAATTAGCAGAGCAGTTTGATGAAAACTGCACGAACAGTGAAATTTCTGAGTTACAAGGCAGATTTAATTTCACAATGAGTTTGTTCTACATGATGAAACCACGCAAGTTTGAATTTTGCATTCCCCAATTCTTGAACAAATACTTTCCTACCCTGTAATTTTTAAGAAGGCAACATGTCATACAAACATCCACAGAAGTAAATGGTTATGCCTTTTGCGTCAACGTTGAAGAACATAGGGCCCTCTTAGTGGAGCTAATAATTCATTAGTCACAGATATGGATAGCTTCTCTAGAACAGGAATTTAACCTTAGCAGTAAAACAAAATTTCACATTTGCAACTTCTATAATTGAACCACAAATATATGCACCAAAAATGGTGGTAAATACCTGAAGTGTCAATGCACTAGTGTGCTTAGTGACCAAGAAGTTTGTCAAATTCACAAAATAAGCTAGTGACGAATTGAATATCAGATAAAATAAAAATTTTGGATCGTCTCTTCCGAGGGAAACAGTGATTCCAACCACATCCTTTTCCATAATAAGAGCTGCAGGAAGAAGTATGGCAACAGCTACCGGAGCCATATACATCAAAAGGTTCATGGAATGAAGTCTTTCCCTGAGCAAAAAATGAAAGTAGGAAAATTTGTTCACTCAATTCTAATTATCAGAAAGGATTTCAAATTTGCAGGATGAAAAGCTATTCAACAGAAATGTGAAAAACCTGCCAATTCAATTAAACATATCATAGAACTTAAAATTCAAGGTTGAAATAAATATTTGGATGCTTACTACCCTTCAGAAGAAAGCAGAATTCCTTGAAGCACTGACTTGAGTGCACGAGCTGCAGTAGCACCAATACACATTATAAATCCAAAGAGATGGAAGCTTGGCTCTCCCTTCAGTCACAGCATACAAAAAGCACGAAATCAGTCATCAGCCTGATGATGGCCAATATCTATTGCTCTCAAAAGTACTGAAAACATAAATAAGATAATCATAGCAACTCCTGCCAAAGAAGTCAAGGGATTCGTTCTCTATTACCTAAACAACTCAACGGCCTTAAGACTACACGAACATGAACTCAATGACAATGAAACGAGTAATAAGTTCCAAAGTTATCCTCTAAAAAAATATGTAAAAACGTCCAAACTCAAGAAACAACCAAATCATATACAAGAATCTACACCAAACTTCCTGAAATTGGAATGAGAAAAATAAGGAAACAGATAATGCAAAACAAAGAAAAACAAGATAAAAGGAGAATTTACCCCACTAGCAATGATAACACCACTGACAACAGGAATTAGCGTGACATAGGTGAGCCAACCCTCCCTTTTCTTTGTCATCAAATGAGCGAAAACCGCCGTGAAAAACGGCGTGGTGGCTCCAACAGCTTGGTTAAAGGACACCGGAAGATACTTAAGCGACACATTGCCGGTCACAACCGAACTGCAAAATATGATCCCAAGTGCAGAAATCTTAAGGAACTGCAACCGGGACCTCGGGGCCTGTAAAGGCACGATCTTGAGACCGGCAATGCCAACATAACTCAGCATCGAACAAGCCAACATGTGACACAGAGTAAGAAAAATAGGGTACTTGAACCCATAGTTGCTAAGCAAATACTTGTTCAATAACAACACCCCGATATTCGAGGAGTACCAAGCAGCAATGAGCCCGATCGTGAATACGCGACTCATCTCAGAATTGTACTTCTTAATCTGTAAAAATAGTATAAAAGAGTGCTATCAGATCAGAACTTCGTCCTCTGTTTCTCTTATCAGGTTGAAACCCAAAAATCCCACAAGTTTGCAGCTTTTAAGGCTGAAAAAGGATATGGAGACGAAGGGAAAAAGGCAATGCAGGTCTATCCAGAGATTAAATAGAGACCCTGAGAGAACGAGGGAGGGAAATAATATCAAAATTGTTGGTTTTAGAAGATGGAATGTCGAATGTTTGCTATTGGATTGAAAAAAGAAAAGAGGGGGAGAAGTAACAGCAAAGGAAAAGACAGTAAAAGAGGGGCTAATAGATCACAGAAACTCTCCTCTGTCTAGTTTTTACTGCAGGGTTTCATGGATTTAGGTTCCGAACCAGGAAACAGAGACAAAGACACAGATAACTGAGAAGGAGATTTTGAGGTGGTAAACTCGGAGAGAAGAAAGAACTCTTTTGTTGTGTTTTTCGGATTTTTCCGTTAAAACTTTGATGTTTTCCTGGGGTCTCGCAACCTTGTTGGCAAACATGTGGTTAGGTTAGGTTGTCCTTTATTGTGTAAAACCGTCCAAGAGACGTGTGCATAAGCAGTTGATGGGCAAGATACTAACTACTTCTTACCTTAATTTCAGATACGGACTACTGTGTTTCAACTTAAGATGGGGACTATTAAGCAATATGACAGATTATTGGGTTTGTAACGGAGAGAGGAAAAGTAACTCGAACGGAACTGAGGTGGATAAGAGAGGGATTCCGAATGTTAATATTACGGTGTTTTATTATGTTCAATAAATTTCAGCTATTTATTTATATGGATCCTATAAAATAAATGACTGAGATTTCATAAAATAGAATAAGACAGAGTAATATTGGACAGATGATAGATAGATGAGTTATCATTACCATATTACCAGTTATTTACGTTTTCAACTATTAAGATATATAGAGTTTCAGTTTAATTCAAAATATAATACGATTCAAATAGGACAAGAAAGAGTAAAGAAGATTTGTTTTCTTATACAAAGAATCTTTAACTTATGGAAATATATCAAACCTGCGGAAACTCTCAAATTCTTTATTAAGTGTAATATGGATTGAAATACTTACTATTAATACTACTTTAACTAGGAATCTAGAAATTCTATTTCAATTTATATCTTTAATGTCGTACGAAAATTCAATCAATCCTAATCAGATTAGAAATTAATCTCGTAACAAATGCTAATTCAAATAGGAAACTAGAAAACAACTTCATACAGCTTTGAGTTTTATAATTAAGTTCTAGCCTAATTATAATAAAATATGCTGAATAATAATACAAAACAAACTAATACCCTTAAATACATTTTAATAATGCAAATTGGGCTCCATTTAACTCAAAAACAATACATCTAATTCAGTTTAAACAACCTCCTTGGACTCAAAAGGTTGAGCCCCAACCCCAAGGGCCCCCAGTCGCAGACCCGACTACCGTTGGATGATTGAATTACGGTTTGATCCAAACCAGCTTCTCAAGAAGGCGGCCCAGTGCTCGGTGCGCACCAAGAGTCACCACATTGGATGAACTCCCACACTGCCGCTGTCGAGACTCGAACTTGAGACCTTGGACTCAGTTTCCTTCCCAATTACCAATTGGGCTACCCGCGCATTTGGTTTTTACCCTTTTCGTTGGATCTCCAATCCCTTATAAAGAATCTTAAGAATGGTTAGAACTAAGTGTTAGTACAAGCTGATCTCCATCGCAAATCACCACCTTGTTAATCCAATTATTCATATTCGATACTTGCTTGGAGAAGATTCTAACACAATATTATTGTTAACAACTTAACACAAGAGTTGTATTTCAAAGGTTGCTGGTAAGAAAGTGAAATGTTAAGCATACTCTGGGATTTAGATTTACCTAATCCAAAAATGTAAAGCTGGTTAGTGATAATGTTTGTGAGATAATTTTGAAAAGGGGAATTGATTAGGATTTTGTACCATATTAGCATTCAAATCAAGCTAATTAGAAATATTACATATCGAGCTCCGAGGACATTATCATGTGAATTAGTCGACTTTATTCCACATAGGGTTTGTTGCATTTAGGTAAGGTTCATGCTATGTAATTAATTTGTACCCTACTAGTAATGATAGCACCACTGATAACAGGAATTAGCGTCACATAGGTGAGCCAACCCTCCCTTTTCACTGTCATCAAATAAGCAAAACCTGTTGTGAAAAAAGGCATGGTGGCTCCAACAGCTTGGTTAAGGACACCGGAAGATACTTAAGCGACACATTGTCGGTCACAACCGAACTGCAAAATATCATCCCAAGCGCAGAAATCTTAAGGAACTGCAACCGATATCTTGGGGCCTATAAAGGCTTGATCTTGAGACCGACAATGCCAACATAATTCAACATTGAACAAGCCAACACGTGATACAAAGTAAGGAAAATTGGGTACTTGAACCCATAGTTGCTAAGCAAATACTTGTTCAATAACAACACCCTGATATTCGAGGAGTACTAAGCAACTATGAGCCCGATTGTGAATACATGACTCAGCTAAGAATTGTACTTCTTAATCTGTAAAAAGGGTATAAAAGAGTGCTCTCATATCATAACTTCGTCCTATGTTTCTCTTATCAGGTTGACATGGTTTCTAAACCCAAAAATGCCACAAGTTTAGCATGAATCATTGTCGATGGCCACAAAAATTTCACCAACTTTAGAAGAGTTAACATGCAACTTAATGTTTATTAGCTTATGAGTCAATGCCCCAACCAAGTGATGAGAGTTACAATATACATCCATGAAAATTTTGTCTACCTCAACTGCAGCTGCTGTCCTTGTAATGCATGGAATTAACTCACAAAGACCTCCACTAGCAACACCTCCTCAATCCAGCTACATGAAAGTGTAGTTAAGAAAAGAAGAGTATGAAACAAGCCAAAAGCTCAGTGGGAATATTATCAATATATAATTCCATTTTACAGGCTAAATTATATCATGAAAATCTTGTTACTCAATTGAAATAATAGTGGATCATTATCTAGTCAGAAAGCATACAATTCAAGACACAAACAACAACTTTTTTCCAACAGGCTGCTGTAGTGAATGTGTGACAGTAGCCATCTGCATTGAAACATTTGAAGCAGTGTTAAGGTCTCCCAGATTTCAGTAACTAGATTACAGGAATATGAAGCAAATAGAAAAAAGTTTAAAGCATTTGGCTGATGTGGATCAAATTTTGAAAGCTGGAGCATAGTTCTCTAGAGATCATTTTAGAAGGCATAGGAACATGTTGCAATTACGGTACATTTAGGCATTACTATATGTTCTTTTCTCTTATTCAGTTAAGGATCTAATTCTGAAGAAACCAAAGAAGATAACCTCGTTGAACTGTAAAAAGATCATATTTGATGAGTTCTTTTCTCTTGTAGAACATATTGTAAAGATATCAATATTGCATTTTAGAAGCTCAGAGACATTAAAATATTATCTTTTTAAAGTGATATCTGGATAAATGAGTTTCCAGTTTATCAGAATCAGACATTATCTTTATGGTCTTTATTTCTCAGGAATTTGAGTTCAAAGCAAGGGACAACCAATTCAACTTGGTAGAAATAACATCATAACATAAGCAGTTATTTTACTTTCAACTGGGAAATTTGCTTCCCTCATCTAGTCTAAAATATGTGGATTGACAATCAAATCATCTACAAACTAAGACCTAAAGGTAAAATCACTAATTAAAAAAAATACTTTTATACAATGCTTTCGTCGTTTGTTCTTAAGATATCGATTACAGTTCAATTGAAAGTGAAAATGTGAAAAGTTCACTAGAAATATTTAAACCATATTCATTAGAGTTAAAATCAAATTTGAATTCGAAGTGAATATCAATAGCTCAGAAAAACCATATGCCTGCACAAGTCCTAACTAGTGTTTATGAAATTCATATCAATATAACTTCAAAAGACTTCAGAAAGATCATAATTTTATTGTGAACTCCAATCATAATGCAATTGTGAACCATACACCTCATATATATACATAACACAGGGTAGGCATTGACGGGGAAGATAAAGAAAACAAATGAGATAGTACCTACAGGTTCATTCAAAGTATGGTTTCATCACTCATCCTTGAATCATGGGAATCAATCTCAAAGTCAAAGATCAAGTTGATTTGATA
Organism: Erythroxylum mucronatum; assembly: GCA_027563825.1. NCBI lineage: Eukaryota > Viridiplantae > Streptophyta > Magnoliopsida > Malpighiales > Erythroxylaceae > Erythroxylum > Erythroxylum mucronatum. The sequence continues at coordinate 24,833,642 of JAOSBP010000008.1, forward strand.
TATATTTTTTGTTCAAATGGATAATTGTTTAATCTTAATGAAGCTGATGGAAAATTGTTAAAGATTTGGCAATATCTCGAGCAAATTCAAACCAAATGAGGGTATTCAAACAAGGACATTGCATGTAAATAACCATTTGAAAAATAGTAATAATTTCTTAATTGGAAGAATCCTAGTTTCCATTTTTACTAAATTTTGATAGAAAGCAAAAAGATTTCCTCAGTTAAAATATTCTACCAAATGGTGAATAAGAAAAAAAAATTCAGGATATAACATAAGGACTTTAGAGATATTAACTTACTATAACCAAACATGGCTCCTTTTAATGTTGTCACTGAATCTATCGCAATCATTCTTTCTAGATCCAGAAAGGTTTGTTGCTGTTTACTTCGTTTTGATGTCCAAAGACAACTATTATTCGCCATCTCTTCAAACAAATTGTGTGTCATTTGCATTATTGATCATGTTATTCCTTGATGATAGGCATTGAACCCTGGCTTCATAAAGGCCATAAGGTCGTCCTTTGTTCTATAGGATTTAATTTCCTTGCCATCTTTCTTTCTATCCCTTTTTGGTGTTTAGTTATTTAGATTCCTCATTCATGCATTGTGATTTCTTGATTGATGTGTCTTCTACTTGATGTCCAAACTTTTGTCTATTCTTCTTCTTTTAATTCTTAGGATTAAGTACCTCAATCACACAAGAAAGGGTAACAGTTTCTTAAATCAAAGGAATTCAAATCACCCTAATGCTAAAATCCCCAACAACGACCCCAAAATCCACGAGGATTATGCAATAGCTAACAATTTGAACCTAATTTTATCTAAGGTAACAAAAATTGAATTGAATAAAAATAAGTAACAGAAATTAAAATGAATAATAAAATGAAACAAATAAATAATAAAATAGTTAAGCTGTTAATAAAATTGAGATTGATCAAGATTGAATACTTAAGAACAATTCTTTTCCCATTTTGTTCCCTTAATCTTGTTAATTCAATTCCTAAGGTATTGATTACTATCTTTCAAAACCTAATCAATTAACCTAAATTGAAATCAAAATTTCGAAATTCGCAACCTCTCGATTCACAAAACTTTTCTAATGTTTTAAACTAGATTTAAAGCTATCTATTGAACAATCAAGTTCTCAAATAAGATCTCTTTTCGAATGATAGTTGATTTGATAATTGTGTGACTTATTAAACTACCAACTCTCATTGCGCAATCTAATTTGATTACTTTTGACTGACTCTTGATTTGTTGTCAAAGTATAAGCATACATAATCATCACAAACACTAGAATATGTATTGAAATCAACAATAATCGAAGTCACAAAATAAATTCAAAATAAGTCCTAATGTGAAGTTTATAACTTCATAAACATGTTTAACATTTTACAATTCCAATTGCACATCAATAGTAATGAAAGAAACAAGGGAAAAAGAATAAAAACTCTAATTGCTCCTTGATCTGGAAAGTTGGAATTTTCTGATGTTGTTCTTGATCTCTCCACTTTGTTTCAACTTGGTGTGTGGTTGTTGCGTTTTTTTAAGTGTTTCACATTCTTAAATAGTAGCTTAGGGTCCTAGGGTTGTTTCTAAGGGTTTCCCCGATTCATTCGGTTCCAAAAATACCCACAAACCCTAAAAGATACGAAATATATCATGCTTGGAAAGTGCTGTCACGATCGTGCATCTGGAAATTTTCCTTTGTCACGATTGTGACAAGCAAGTCACAGTCGTGCACTGCTTCGTTCAACCTCCATCTTCTTCATTCTTCAATTTCCTGTTTTCCATCACTGACAAACACATCAAACACCTCATGAAACATAAAATTAAGATCCAATTCTTGCTTTAAACCAAACAAAGAATACATATAAACATTAACAATAACATAATTCTAAGCTTATACATATGATCATCATCTAATATATACTTAAAAACACACTTAAATGTCTAGCAAAATATAGTATAATTTACATCTATCAAAACATTAGCTTCAAAAGGGCAAAAAGGAACATACTTGGTAGACAGTTTTTCGGTTAACATTAGTTTATGAACTAGAATATGAAATCCTATTAAATTTGATTAAAAGATATTTAATCATTTGTCAAATAAAAATAACTATAAGCATGTTATAAGACAAAAAATAATAATTTATTGAAAATTTCACAATAAAAATAAATAAATAAATTTATTAAATTCAAGCATATATATTAAATTAATATATATATATATATATATTAAATCCAAGTGATTTTAAAATTCAAAATTTTAATTTTTTAACCTTAACCCATCAATTCCTATGATCTAAGTCAATTTTTACAGTTCTAATTACAATTTTTTCGATTTCATGCAAATTGTAATTAAAACCGAAAATTTGTTTAGTGAATAAAGCTCACATATATTTTACTACATAAATCGATTATGTAATTCACTTGTTAATGTAATATTAATTTTGTAATTATAATTTATAGGTAATCTCAATTTTTTCCAACTTCCAAAATTTGGTTAAACAATTATATTTTCAGAATGGCCAAGAATGTCAAGGGTATAAAATTAAAACCTGAAAACCATGCAATACATGAATGGTTTTAAAAAATAAAACGTCAACCATTACCCCATTTAACCGAAATGATACCTATCCCTTCATTCCAATTCATTAATTCCATTAGATGAACCAAAGTAAACGCTCACTACAAAAGGGCAAAAATGAACATACTTGGTAGTGATAGCCTTGATGTGCTTGGCCATTTTGAAAATGTGATCCTCAGATTTAATCACATTGGGTCCACCCAATAGAAAAAATGGTTTCGTTGCATGTTGAGACCACTAAATGTGGCCTCTAGCAGATGTAAATGAACTCCAATTGACAGAGAACAGTGCAAAAGTGACCAAAAACAAACCTCGAGTTGGTTGTATAACACTTACAAAGAATTCCATCTTGGAGGAAAGATGAATCAAATAAAAACCACACAAGATAGAATTGGTTTTCTGAGTTAAATCTCAAAGAAAAGAGATGGGAAGAAGGGAAAGAATTTAGAAACAAAAAGTGAATAACATTGTTTGCTTATTTTTTTGTAACAAAATATGCTTTCAAAGTAATATTTGAAAAAAACATAATCTTACGCTCTGGAAAGATAAAGCTAAATTTTGAATCATTTTTTAAGGATTATTGACACAATTAACTATTAGTTGGACGTCTATTTTCATCGTAAGATTAATACTAGCAGATTATTACTGCGCATATGCGCAGAAATAATGCCCATTTAGTTTATTTTATTATAAAATTATATAATTTTTATATATAAATAAATATAAAAATTTTAAATTATATAATTTTAATGCATAAATAAATATGAAAAA
>JAOSBP010000008.1:24926097-24941632 GCA_027563825.1 Erythroxylum mucronatum
GAAGGGGGCGTAGGGTCAGATGAGGTTGGCTTAAGGTTGGGTAATGGTGGGAAGTCATCGATTTGGGGCAGAGAAGGGTCAGACATGGTGGACAGGGCTAGGCGGGAAAGGGAAAAAATTAAAAAGGAAGCGGCAGGAAAGCTGGGAAAGGAGAGGAAGAGAGTGGGCAGTAGAAGAAGGACGCAACGAACAAAAGGAGGGGAGAAGCAAGCAGCAAAGCGACGGAGATCTAGGGGGGAGAGGGGAAGGAACCAGCTGAGAGCGTCTCTCTCTCTCTCTCTCTAACCCATGTCAGAAAAATTCCAACGTAACAGACAAGACTTTACTTAGTTTCGGATCCAAAACTTGCAATCATACAATTTATTTGAAATTTTAGGTTTATATTGTTACAAGTTAGTTATGTGCATTAATATTGGCGTGAAATGATATATGGTCCAATAAATAATAAAAATGTTAAGTATTGTGAGTATACGTCCACTTATGAGGTGATCAAATCTTCTGTACCCACAATTCTGTACCAACCCTGTTTCACACAATTCCATCCACACAAATATGTGGGACCCAAAAAAATGGGTGGATAGATTGTGTGGAACAGAATTGGCATAGCGTTAAGGGTATCCTCTTGTGCCACTTATGAGGCTCATTTTGATATAAGAACTTGACACCTCATTAGACATAAAAGTAAAGAAAATCAATAGGACCTTCATTTATAACAGTCATGTTCTTCCATTAATTAACATATCAAAAGGTATCAGAGTATGTGATGTTGGCACTTTTTACTATCTCATTTATAAGAATAAATTGATTCTCATTCAATAGTGTAACTAATAGGAGAATGGCAGAGGGTACAAGGAATGAGGAGATCAAAAAATAGAGGATAACTGTTATAACTAAATTCATGATTTGCAGGAGATGTAAGACATGCAAATACAATTACTCACTAATGCCTCTTCCACGTTTAAAAACTTCATTAATGATATCTTTAGGTCATTTTCAAGAAAGCTTAGTTTAAGTATTTTTTTTTAATGACATTTTGGATTGTAGCCCTACCTTTGGCAATGAACGCTTCTCTACGGTCCTTTCTTAAATACAAACTGATTTGTTGCCTAAAATTGGTAGGGATCTTACTATAAGGGAGAATTATGGAGTGAGGTCTAACCTTATCTCTATGCTTTATAAAGAACCTTGTCATGGTTATTCGAGGACATTGGCAACTTACTAAAAATTACAAACTCTGTTCTATTGAAAGGAACATAAAGATGTCAGAAATTTTATAAGAAGATGTCATATATGTCAACGCTATTAAAACATCCCTAGTTAGGTTGTTACTACCGTTGCTTGTTCCTAATCAATGTTGGACATAATTAGTTGTGAATGATAGGTTTAACAAATATGACCATTCCCTAGGCCCTAAACACCCTTACACAACTGAACCTGTGGCTTGGACATTCCTTATCCATGTTTTCAAACTTCATGGGATGCAAGTAACTATTACAAATGATTCTTTATTGTTACCACTAAGAAGAAGAAACAATAACTAAATTAGTTCCAAGTATTATTAAAAGGCGTAACAAAACATATACACAAGTCCTTATTATATGGTCTAATATTTCGTATAACACTCAGAGTTCCCATTTGATTTACACGAGTCCAAGGTTACAAGGAGAGGGAAGTCAATGCAGTAAAACCATGTAATAACACTTCCTATTGATTGATTAATTATTCAATCTGGTTATGTTCTTACGCAGTTACGTGTGACAACTACGATAACATCAAATGTAATTGCTCATGTTACAACAAAGGCACTGGATGACCCAGCGAAATGGCGGACTGCACCAAAGATGCTCCTTGCAGCTCCAAAATGTCTTATCCTATACACACCTGGAGTGGCCGACTGAGGAATCCTCCATTCAATGGTTGCCCGACTCCTCGTGCTCAGTCTTGAGGGTCTGGACCACTTGAATTGAAGGCAGAAATCATCGTCGTCATAAGCTGGCACCCACGAATCCTTGCCCTGAAGCTTCTCCACCAGTGCAAATGTACCTTCCGTCATGAGGTCATTCCTGGGGCAAGCAGACCAGAAAACAACAGTGACAGTGTCCCCTCTCTTGAAGGTGGAGTTCTGAGGAACATCTGCACTGCAGTCACCAAAATTGACACCCAAGGGGGTTGCATCCATCACAACTGGTGTAAGGAAGCTTATTTGTTTACTGAGGAGATTAGGAGGCTGTGGACCAGGCTGTCCAGGTTGGCCTGTGATAAGAGCATTTGCAAGCTTCTTGAACTCCTGAATATATGCACTATGCGTGTGCGGACCATATAAAGTAGAGGCACCCTGAAAGTGATTGTTTTTCAGTCAAAATAAGGATGCGTTATCAACTTACCACTACTATGGTGCACGAAAGTTTATAAAAAGGCATTAGTAGCAACATGCTGCGAATTGTTCCTTGTGTAACCCACAAAATTAAGGTGTGGAACAATATGCAGTGAAAATCTTGCAGTCGAATAGAACCGTGTTTTTGCTACTGACCATTGAACAAGTTAGTTACCTCGTATCTTTGAATTTGGTACTCTTCAAAAGTGGTCACATATTGTGAATAAGTATTACTCAATCCTGCTATGACAACATGGACATTGCTATTAAATTCTTGATTCCCAGCACTTGTGAGTACAGTCTTCACAGCATCTCGAAGACGCCTCCCAGCCATTGTTGAAAATTCTATTCAGAATGATTATTAGGAACTTCCCGAGAATATAAAAGACGTAATGATTAAGAAAATCTTTCTGGAAAGCAACTGCCACAAGTTCTTAGAAGTCAACAGATACAGAACAAAAGCAGGCAACAAAAGCTTATGCTACAACCAAGCTTCATGTGACTGAGAATGAAATGAACCCAGTTAAGTAGCAGAAATCATATCCAAAGGTAACAAAAAACTGTACCTGAAGGGACGCTAAGAATGACTAGCTGTCCCACTCGAAGGATCTGGATTGGAAGTATTGAAGGCTGTAAATCAATAGATGTAGTTATTACTCAAGTTAAGAAGTGCATGAAAAAAGAGAAATTGCAGAGAACTTCAATCAACATTTCAAGGAAGAAACTACAGAGCCTCTAGTTGAAAACAGTACATCTAAGTTACTCCAGCTATTACCTACCTTTTCTGTTTCACAACAACTAAAAGTGAATATAGCATATGTATTGTAAACAAATAAATATAATAATTACTCACACATGAAAAGTGTATAAAAAGCAAACGAAATTATAGAGAACTTAAATCATCATTTCCAGCAAGATAATAAAGATTAATTAGTTAAACACTGCACATCAAAGTTATTCCAGCTATTACCTACAATCTTTGCTTTGTAGTCGTTAACAGAGAATATAGAACATTTTTAAGAACCACACCATGTTGGAAGCAAATATTCAACTTACTGCCCAGTCATACGGTTCCTTCATTTCACCAGTATCAAGCAGGATGGGCTTTGGACTCTGGCACTGAACTTGTTCCTCAGATGGTGCTTTCAGCATATTGCGAACCAACTTCCAAAATGCATTTCCCTGTAGTTGCACCAAAGGTGGATTAGTATTCTGAGAGATAGGACAGTGAGACAGATAAGCATCATAATCACCTAATACCTTGTCATCTCCTTGTTTGAAATCAAAAGCCCCAGGTCCATCTGTTGTCCCTGCAGCAAATGCAAACCCCATTGCAGCAGGACATGTTTTAACCACTTCTGACCCTCCACCTTGCTTTGTAAGTGTCACTTCAGTCTTAGACATGTCTACAAAAGTGTGACGAGAGTCAACTTTTCCACTTATTTGCTCAGTTGCTTCATTGAAAAGATCCACAGCTTTTCTGAATTGTCTCTCTCCAATTATACGTGTGCTTTCAAACTCGTCAGGATAACTGTCAGATTAAGAATCAGGTAGAATTTAGCAATACAACTTGCCAATATTTCAATGCTGAAATCAATGTAATGCACAGGATCAAGATACCCTGGTCCTTGGCCATAGCATAGTTCATTCTTTCCACCACAGGTACTATGATTGAAGTCACAAGGTAGGCCAGTGTCTATGCAGAAGGTTCCAAGAATATTGGGGCTAACATCACCACAGTTGGTTTGACAAAATGCAGATACAAATCCAGGTTTGTCAGCCTGCCTAAGAGCACTTCTGACACGTCTTGCAACACTTAGAATTTTGGTTACTGGTCTACCAGGAGGAGACTGGAATGATGAAGCTAGCTCCAGTAGCTCATGGTCTACGAAAGATGAAAACAAGTTACTCAGTGTCCCACTATTGACTGATCATAATAATAGAATTCTTGGAACCAACAATTTTGAACCTTCATCTCCCTCACTTGGATAACTTGGTTACAAAAAGCATGTTCTTTCAACATACAACACATTAGACCCAAATGTGTAAATTTCTATATACCTTTGAAAATTAATACTTGACAGAAGTAATGATCACCTTCTTCATTACAAAAAGACATCCATTTCACTTGTTGCAGAAATTTATAAACTAGAGCAGAATAGTTAAATTTCAGAAAAGAACAAAAATACTATTTTTCCATTCAGAACAGGAAAAGAGAACTAGAAAAAGGCCAAGCAAATAACAGTGACTATCAGCATAGTGCAGTTAAAATTACTAGCTAATGTATGCACCTGCTGACGTTTGTTGAAAATGAGAACTTCTATTAAAGGCAGGCTGAAATAAGATGAGGTAAGTTTACATAGACAGCCTTTTCATGAGCCTTTGTCCAATTGTCTCACTTAGATAAAAATGAATACTTACGATTAACACGTAGTTCTGGTATTATGGATGAGACTCTTCGAGGGATACCATGAGCTACAACTTGGTCAGGATATGAGTTCCTAGCAGGATGATCACCAATCTTTTCAAACCAATCTTCCATAAATCGTGCAGCAGCACCCTTGTTATCCCCACTTATCAAAGAGTTTGTGCGGCTCATAGAAGTTCCATGAGTTGCAAACCAGTTGAAACTGCCAACTGGGCCCCACTCATCATCTACAAACTTCAAAAGAGTCATCTCTTTGTCGACATCATATTTGTATTTGCTTCTCTCTTCTGCAGGATTATTAAGATATGCACTAGGACTGCGGTTTACACTAGCATCTAAAAGCTCTCCTGCAAGAACAAGGCCAAGCATTAGAAGAATACATATATCTTGACAAAATCAATCACTGCCTAATTCAAATAGAAGGAGGAATGCGGGGGGAGAGAGAAAGTATGCTCTGGGGTACAGTGAATCAGCTATTATTATACCCTTCAGCAGTGACATGCTACATGTCTGTTATCACATGCAAAATTGGATATGTTTGTACAGTTAAAAAAATTGACAAAATCCACAAAATTTATAGGTGCCAAGCATTCATTAAAAACTAACTTCATAATGGTAAAGAAAAAACAAATAATAACTGTTTTGTTCCTTTAGAGTGATCACTTCCTTCATCTGCGAAAATAGTAGATTTTTCTATAATTCTGTAAGTGATGGAATAAGAGATCATGCAGCAGAAAAGGAAATTTGGCAGTTATATCAAACCATCTTTACCTTTATTCACAAATATTTTTCCAGGGCGGAGATTTTCATGAGCTTGTATTATACTATTCTCAATGCCATCCACAAGAACATCAAAAGATTGGCGCACAAATCCAAGAGATGTGACAATGTACACAATGTATTGAAGATAACCCCCAGGACCAGCATGAGTGTGAATACCGCTGATAGCTACATTTTTTTCGGTATAGAGGTCACCGTACCTGCAATTTAAAAACTTAAATGTTACTTCATTAGCACACCTCAGACTTGAATGGAAAAAGTTCTGAAGATTAACCATTGATTATACTTTCCTTTCATGTGTTATTAGTAATATGATCTTCCAGACAAAATGACTACAGAGCCAACATATCATGTGATTTGATAATAGATGTGAAATTTGCTTCATCTCATGTTACTACTAGTAAGCAACAAAGTCTACCTGAAACTAAAACAATTAGCTGGAGAAAGAAGGTTCGAAGGAGAAATACCTTGCCTTTAACCTCTCAAGTACTTTGATGGTCACAATCTGAGAGGCCATGCAAGCATCAAGATTCACAAATACAACTCGATTTCCTTCTGGATCTGCCACAATGAAGGTACGAGCTCGCAAGCGGAAGTGAACCCCGGAAGCAATCTGATCCATGTTAGCATAACCCATCATATTAACATCAGCAGCAGGTCCTGTTATGTCATAGCTTCCAAGGCCAATTAAGTATTTGGAATCTGCGAGTACCCCTCCACCTTGTATCAGCAGGGCCAGAGAAACCCACAAATAAATAGTTGCACCCAGTCCCGAAAGACAAGGATTAAACACTGAATGTAACTCCATCTTGTTTAATATATCTTAATTCTCTCTTCTCATTTGCCTGCATTGAATGCATTTACAACGTTCAAAATCATCAAAAGTAACATCCTATACAGGGTGAGGTCTGGGTACAGTCCACATAGAACTCAGATTAGGAAGTCAAGTAATAGGCTTTAGTTCAAGAAATGGTTGCCACCACTATGTCTACAGAAAACCAAATATAGGTCAGCGAAAAGAAAAACAAGCTCTGATTGGTGTAGCTAAGTTTTATCCTAATATCTAGCGCTAAGATCACTCGGAAGCATGCTCAACAAGGGGATAGGGTTATGTGCATTCAATAAAAACGCCCCGTGAACCTCTTACAAAAATCAAAGTGACAATCTTTGTGCAAATAAATGAAAACAAAAATGACTTCCAAAACAAAAGTGAAAAGAAAAATAGCACACAGAAATTTCACACCTATAGCATGCATGAAAAGAAAAGTGCAAGAGAACAGACCCAAAATCAAACACTACAATAGCAACGCCCCAAGACCCTCGAACAATAAGGATAAAGAATTTTCCCTTGACTACCTAAAGCTTTCAACATAGATAAAGCTTAAGATAAAACTCTATCAATCAAAAGTTTTACAGCTGACTATAGTGACAGCATAAACCCAGCATCATGTCCTACTTTCAAGATAGACTAAATTATCAACAGATAACTACACCAAATTGCCAGCAGCAGTAAGGATCAAAAATCAATGAATAAGAGGGACGGAAAACAGCCCCAAATTTGAGGATCTTCAAACAGCAGCAGAACTTCAACATCTAAAATACAAAGGGGGGAAGTTTCAGAAAAGAAAAAGAAAAAGTTCGTACCTTTCACACCAAATTGGATAACTTGATGGTGGAAAGTTTCCTCACAAAACCCTATGCTTTCTCTTTAAGCATTTATACACACATGGGTACACATATTTATGGAAGATGATGGCCACCTACAATTCTTACAGGGGTCAAAGAGGAATAAGAAAGAAGCTTTATTGCTGTTTTGGTTTTGGGTTCCGGAAAAGCGCAGACAATGTTATTCTGTCTCGTAGTCCATTTGGCGATCTTAAAGTCTTCTTCAATTTTATTATATATTCCAGTCCGGTGCACGCATATCTTGTACTATCGAATGTTGATTCCTGTAATGACAGCTTTATATGTTACTGACTAGTTTCACGCACCTGTTTGAAGTTTGAAGTTTGAAGTTTGAAATTATGTCGTGGACCTGAGCCTGCCTCTTCCTTTTCACTCGTTCTGTTCGATATTTAGAAGTTAATAATAGAATAGAATGTAACGTAACAAAATTATATCGTTTGTTTAAGAGTTTTTTAATGAAATGGAATAAAAGTGGTGAGTTTCATATTATATTCCATTCTATTCTAAACAGTGAAAATAAGAAACCTCCGATTCGGAGGGTTTAGAATGAAACGTAAACTAATAAATACATACTACCTAATATACTCTCAATAATTCTTCTTAATACCAACTCTGAATAATTCATAATATTAATATATTAAATAGAATATAATAATATTTAATATAATAATATTTATTAAATAATTAATAGTAATATTTTATATTTTATATAATAAATTATATATATTTAATAATAAAATAAAAATTTTATATTTAAAAAATAATTATTTATTTACTTATTTATATAGAAATATATACAAACAATTAAATAATATTTTTATATATTTTTTCATTAATAAAAAATATATTAAAATTATTCTTATTTGTATATTTTTCTATATAAATAAAAATATAAATAAATTATTTTTAAATATAAAATTTTATTTTATTATTAAATAATTATAATTTATTATTTTTATTTTTATTTTTATATAATTAATAATAAGTTGTATATAATTGATAAAAAATAAATAATATTTGTATTAATAAAAAATAGAAATATATTTAAAAATTATTCTTTAATTGTTTTTATATATTTCTATATAAATAAAAATAAAAAAATTATTTTTATGTACAAATCACATAGAATAAAACAAAATAAAATATATTAAATAATTAATAATAAATTGTATATAATTAATAATAAAATAAAATTTTTATTAATAAAAATAGAAAAAATCTAAACTTATTCTTTAATTGTTTGTAATATTTTTATATAAATAAAAATCTAAATAAATTATTTTTTATTTATAAATCTCATAAAATAAAGTAAAATATATTAAATAATTAATACTAATATTTTATATAATTAATAATAAATAATAAATATCCTGGAATTAACATTTTAATATAAAGGATATAAAAGTCATTTATTATACATTACATTCCATTCAATCTATTTTTCAAACAACATTTCATTACATTACATTATGAACTATTTCATCTCTCCTAGACAATTTTTCACTATATTACATTACATTCCAATATAAACCGTTCCGTTCCGTTTTATTACATTCCATTTCGTTCCATTAATTAACATTCAACTAAACAAGCCTTACGATGATTAAGAAGCTTGGTAAGTAGTCGATGGTCTGGTTTGGGTGTTCCTTGCCGCAAATCTCACGATAGCGTAGGCGAGAGAAAAATTAAAACAACATTAAGTTTTTATTACTATCCTACAAATTTTGTATTCATGTCACATATTAATTTTATTAATTAATAAATTAAAAATGTCAAAATACCTTAAAATAATTGTTCTTTAAGTAATTGGTATTTTTAATTTTTTAATTCATAGTAAGATAAGTACAATATTTAGTAATCATGTGACAAAAATATTAATCTAACGTGACTCGTCACTTCATCCATGTTAACAGAGTGTTTACCGTCGAAGTATTTTTGTTAAAAATTAAAAATTAGAACCTTTCACTTTTAAAAGTTTATGTTTAAACTAGTATTATAAAATAAATTCAAATTCAAATTTTTTTTACAACTAACGTGTGAGAATTTTGAATGTTTACTAAATTATATCTTAATTTAAAATTTTAAAAAATCTTGTAGTGTTGTTGAAAATAAAAATCATTTATTAAATATTTAAATAATAAATTTCCATAACTATTTAAACTTGTGAATGTAAATTGTTGCATAAAACATATCTATTCATGTTACATATTTTATTTTAATGACTTTTTAATAATATAATTATTATTATCTAATATAATAATAATCCACCAATACGTAATTTGAAGAAGAAAATAATAATTTATATAACATTATTCATCAAAATTACTTAAAAAATGGTACTAAACTTGGGCTTACAGCTTTTGTTAACAATTAACTGCATTCGTTTTTGTTCGTAATTTGCCTAGAGCCTGAAAGTTAAAATGCTATATTTGTAATTAATGTTTTAAAAATTGGATTGCATCACTGCTAAAAGAAGGGTTGCCATCCATTCTAATCACTCTTCATCTGTGTAATCTCTAGAATCTGTGGTATGTGGAAAGACTTCCTTACCTTACTTCCCTTGAAAGCTTGGCAATTGAGACCTGCCGTCGTCCAGAAACCTTGCAAGAGGGGGGCTTGCCATCATCCCTTTCTACTCTAAGTATCAGAGAGTATCCTTTACTGAAGAATTCAAGATAAAACCTGACTTCTAATATTCTACTAATTGTGTTTACATTTTTATACTGAAATTTTGCCATTTTTAAACACGTGAGAGATCCATCAAAGATTCTGTGGTAACAGTGTCGGTAGATCAGGAAATTAATGCCTTTTCAGGACATGAGGACCGCAATGAATACTGTAAGGATCCCACCTCAAACTATAACAATAGTAAGTCTTACGACGTACTAGTGTGTGGCTGTGTGAGCTCATGGTAATGTTAATGTACCAAGGTACAAGCCAGCTGCATCCCAAAAGCAGCGACGTCATGTCAATTCTGTATATTATATTATCAGAAATGTGGCTGATGACAGAGAAGCATCTCTTTAATGTCAGCTTTTGCAAATTGAAGCAGACACAGTACAACAGTCTACAAGGTGAATCACGAGTATCCATTTTACTTTTATTTTTCAAATAAATCACTTTTCCGTACATTAAAAAATTAATGCCTTGTCAGGATATCAGAACCACAATGAATACTGTAAAGACCCCATATAATAATAGTAAGCTCTCACCACGTGCTAGTGTGTGGCTGTGTGAGCTCATGATAATGTTCACCAGGTACAAGCCAGCTGCATGGATTAATGAATTTTTTTTTTAATGTTTTTGCCTGTTTGGGTTATTATCATTGCAAATAAATAATTCTGCAGCGACTGTGCTGGTCAATCAGGAAATCAACGACCTTATTTGAACATCATGTCCAAAATAAATGCATTAAGGACCCTACCTCAACCTATAATAATAGAAATTTCTTATTACGTTCTAGAGTTGTGTGAGCTGGTCATCATAATGTTAAACCTAAGCGACAGCACAGCTGCATCCCAAAAGTGTCAATTCTGTGTATTATATGATAAAAAATGTGACTCGTGACAGAGAAGCATCTCTTCACATCTTTCTGCAATTATTGTTTGCCAATCCGTAAATGCTAGTGAGCCACAATCAGTTACTGCTGCTACGTTGCAATCTAATTTACCTTGCAAACATTGATTTCTGTTGTTTCAATCTAATTTACCTTGCAAACAATCTGTTTGATCGACACTGCAAGATTTCCTTTGTTCAAATTGATGGTTTTATATGAACTGGAGTAGCCTCTTTTGATTGATTCATCTAGCATTGTAAAGGTATTAAGATACAACAATCTCATTCGGAATATCTTTTCTTAAGTCCAGCTTAATGAGGTTAACTTGGCAGTTTTTCACTTTTAATGTTCCAATATTTCATAAAATATGCAGTTGAGCGGGCCATATTAAGGTATCGTGTTATTAATGAATTTGGTAATCCTTAATGAATTTGGTAATCCTTCATTGTAGAATTGCAACTTAAATTAGACATCTAACTGACTGATGGTAAGTTCTTAATGCACTCTATTTCCTTTTATTCCTTTGCCTCAACTCAGTCAATTGGAATGGAAGCAAGATCTTAATATAATGATAAGATGTTTAAATTGAGCCAAGATTTTAAGATAACTGCTTAAGTATACATTTTCAATCCCTGTGTGCTGCAAAAAGTCTCATTAATATAATTTACAACGTTTCCAGCAACTAACAGTTCTAATTCTAGATCTATTCCCGAGTGTTAGCAAGAGATATTGCCGGGCTTCCTATTTCAACTATTTTTCTCCACAACTTTACTTATAGAAGAAGTCGGTGAATGGTCATGTTAGTAAAAGTTGGAACTTTTGTTTAGTTACTGAATTTGGAAATAGAAGGAATGGTAATCCAATATTTAGTTTAGCATAATAAACAGTTATTACAAATTGGAATCACGAATACATGATCGACAAAAAGTCCCAAATTCTTAGTTAAAACTCTTTAATACTTCTCTGCTTCTTGACATCAAATTGGTAAATATTAGCTTAGGTTTGATCAAATAAAAAATTGTGCAGCTTTTTTTTCTCAAAGCCATATGTTGAAGCATGGCATGTTCTTAGAACATTCAGAAATCCTATGTTATTCGGGTGAAGTTTTAGAACTACTCGGTAGAGCATGGAGTTATTGGCAAAACAAACTTCTGTTCAAGCCTTGTATAAATCTACCATTGAACTCGGTGGTTCAATGTACGAGGAAGTTAAAACACATTATCATCCAATAGAGGTTTAAATCATAGAGAATATGATCTCAAATAAATATCTTTTAATATTAATAAAATAGTAAATAATAAAATTAGAATGAATTTTAATTTCAAATAGTAAGAATAAGGGATAAAAGGGAATGTGATATTATTATAGTATCATCAAGATATTATTAAGATGTTGATTTTGATCAAAATGTTATTATCAAAATCATATGTTAAGGTTTTTTATGTTTAATTTTCTTAATAATTACTTCGTTGATACTATATCAAGATTTTTGTAATTCTCTATTTTTGTTCTTATTATAAAATTATTTATAATTATTTGAAATTTAATAATTTTATAAATTCATTTATAAAATACAAATTGATTAATTATTTACAAATATAATTATATAATAATTAAATATGAGCAAATTTTTCATTATTATCCCAACCAAATACTAATATGACTATTAATTGTTTAATTTGATCACATAATCAATAATTCTATTTTTATTCTAATTCTACTTTCATTCTTAATTTTGTTTTTATTCAATTACTATGATTATCTCTTATTCATTTAACAAAATAATATTATGTCTAAATTATAAAACTTTCGTCTTATTTTTTACATTTTAAAAAATAATATTATTTTATTAAATTAATAAGACCTAAATTTTAAAGTTAAAAGGTTATCTTTTAAGCCCGAGTTCTACACTCAAGTACAATTGATTGATTCACAACTCTTTAACTATCTTTGCTTTTCCAAGGGTGATGCATTTGGTCGTATAGATTTGGCGTGTTGCTATTCATTGCATTATTTTGGTGTGAAGATTTTGTGTTTTTTTAGAGTAGATTTATTGTACAAAAATATTAAATTCATGCACTAAAAATTATAAAAAGACAACTTTGTCCATTCCCTTTTTAACATATTTCTTTTATGTTATTTTCACAAATGGACTTATTTACATAATTTACTAAATAATTAAATATACTTTACATAAAATATATAATTACAAAGTATATATTACTTTACATAATATTTGTAAATAATATTAATTTAATATAAAGTATATATTAATTCATTATGAATAATGATTTTATTTTAATTTTTAATAAATAAATTTAATTTAATTTAATTTGGTTAATAACTAAATTATTATGGTTGTATAAATATAAATTAGTTTAGTTGATAAATAAATTATTATGGTATATTCTTTGTAAAAATTTTGATGTGAAAATTTGGTATATAATAATTAGAGTAACACTAAAATTGGTATAAAAAGATTCTAAACCGCAAGGTTTCCGATACTACTTTACCCCGAGAAATATCATATTCCATCCTGAATAGGTATGGTTATGAGTCTACCGACACAACAAGCTTAAACGCTTGATAGATCCATCCATCAAATATTCTGCGGTAGCTGTGTCGGTGGACCAGGAAACTAGGCATCACTACTGAATGCTGTAAGGACCCCACCTCAAACTATAGTTAATTAGTTATAGTAAGTGTGTCAGGCATCACTACTGAATGCTGTAAGGACCTCACCTCAAAACTATAATAATAGCAAGCTCTTACCATGCCCGCACGGGTTACGTGAGTGGTAAACTAACAGGGTAAGTTGGTCCAAGATTTTAGGTTTGTTAATTAGTTATAGTAAGTGTGTCAGGCATCACTACTGAATGCTGTAAGGACCTCACCTCAAAACTATAATAATAACAAGCTCTTACCATGCCCGCACGGGTTACGTGAGTGGTAAACTAACAGGGTAAGTTGGTCCAAGATTTTAGGTTTGACTCTCAATAACGAAAGAAATGGACCGCTCTGTTAGGTGACTGCTCAGAATCAGACCGTAGTTTAATCCTCCAGCAATAATCAGGCCTGCGTCCAAGTAAGCTCTTACCACGTACTAGTGTGTTCCTGTGAGCACATGATATGTATCTGGTCAAGATGCTTGTCCCAATTTTTTATATATTAATTTTGTCTTATTTAATTTAGCGAGTCGTACATAAATAAATAGTTTTTTTTAAAGAATATAAATAAATAGTTAAAATTAAATAAAACAAAATTGGTACATACAAAATGAAATAGAAGATTTGAAGGGATCAGGTGCAAGCCAGCTGCAGCCCGAAAGCAGCGACAACCTGTCAATTCTTTGTATTGTTATTATCAGAAAGGTGACTGATGACAGAGAAGCATCTCTTCATCATAAATTTGGGCTTATCTACACGTAAAAGGTAATTTATAACTGAAATTTTGTTATATATTTATAAATTATTTTAGCACTAATAAGACTCTTAAAAAATATATAAAATTAATTAAATTGGTCTTACATAATAGTTTAAGTTATTGTGATAAAACGGTCACTTAATATGGTATCAGAGCTTTTGTGACCAAGTGATTATGAGTTCAAATCTTACCACCCACCTATTATTCAGCACAAGGTAGAGTAGGTCTGTGCAAGTTTCAAACCCAAAGGACTTTCACTTAAAGGGGTGTGTTAGAAAATATATAAAACGAATTAAGTTGATCTTACACAATAGCTTAAATTATTGTGATAAAACTGTTGAAATATAAGTGAGACTTTGTTCCACATCGAAAGAATATATGGACTTGAGCATGAATATAAGCCTAACAAGTTATTCCTCCTAATACCAATTGGTTTTAGGATGGAACCTCATTTAGGCTTATATGTGCTCGGTTTATGTAGGTCCAATCATATAAAAATTTAACAAAAACAGTCACTTAATAAGGACTAAACATGTGATAGATATATAATGGCCGAGCACTACCCAAATTATTAAGACAAATTTAATCTTTAATATCATTCTAAATTTGAGTTTATATTTATCTCCGTCTTAAAAGATATTTTGTAAAGAAAAAATTATAATATATTTACAAATTATTTTTAAATTGCTCAATAATGTGAATTCCTGACAATTCCGTCTGTCATGGGACCATCCATCTATTAAGTGAACAGCTACCCTTATGGCCCTTCACATCCCCTGCAATTATTGTTTGCTAATCTCGGCAAGGCAACAGCCACCAACTCCTATTACAGCCACTTGTCCTTTGGAAGAATAGGGCACCTGTTTATAATTTGAACTTCAAATCCAAGGTTAGAAACATCACATATCTTAAAGACACATCTCCACCCATCACTCTTTAAAGACTGTAATTTTAAAGTCAATAACATTCGTCTGTTTTACACATTTTAATTATTAAATCCTCACGCCCTGTACTTGTTAAGTTATTTGAGTTAACTTTTAACCCCGTCAACAACTAACCCAAATTTTTATAATTAACACATTTTTTTATTACACTTCGTAAAATAAAGCGACTTCTCAACCTTGGTATATTTAATAACGACAATCCAATATATAGCTTATTAAAACATGTGAATAACTCAATTTATAAATTATAAAATAATTCATTTAAAATTTTGTTTAAAATAATTTATAAATTATTTTGCATTTATGTTTATTCAAGGTTAATAAAAATTACAAGATTTTAATCA
>JAOSBP010000008.1:24976916-24988410 GCA_027563825.1 Erythroxylum mucronatum
GGAGAATGTCGCCGTTGGATTAAATGGGCGGTTGGGTTGGATTGCGTGGTCGTCCATCCCAACTCGTCCTTAGTATATATACTTAATGAATTAAGTACCAATAACAATAAGAAACTCTCAAATAAACAAACAAAATGAACTAAATATATGATTATAAATATAGGATATTTAACATTTATCAAACTTCCCCACATTTAAACATTTTCTTATCTTTAAGCAAATTAATTTCATTACTCTTAGATCTCAAGAGAGGGTAATTATAATTATTGGATATCAAAAGTCACGTATGATTAAATCAAGAAGGTGAAGTGCAAACAAATAAGGATAGACGTAATTCCAAGTTTTCATCATTGATCAATCAACCAATTCACTGTTGCTTATTTCATTGTTTAATTATGAATTTTTTTAGTGTAAATTTTAGTGAATTATCTTATTGTTTACCTTGAACAAAGTTTACAAGAATTGTTTTATGACTACTTTAATCCTTATGGGACAATACTTTTTATGTTATAAGATATAATTTGTATACTTGTAGTAAAAAAAGTTTTTAATTTAAAACTTCAACATTCCTCAAGCCTCTTCTTGTAATAAAGGAGATTCTTTAAGCATACTTTGGCAGCTACGAAAGAGTTTCAACAAAAGGTATGTCAACATTGTAATTATTTTAAAAAATTTAAAAACTTATGAAATTTATCTTTGTTTTTATTTATCTTAAGTGTGCTTGGTATTTCATGCTCGATTGATATTATTTGACCACAATTATTTTTCTCCTCCTCTTTCCTTTTCTCCTTCTCCCTCTTTTCTTTCTCTTCTTCTCCAACTTTTAGCACCTTTTCAATCCTTAAAGTCACTATATTCAGTTGCTTCCTCAGATTTGGCTTTGTATTGCTAGGCAAAGTACTTAATTGCCTTTTTGGGATAAGTTTAGCAAGATGTCCAATCCGAAATATCATATTATGGACGGGGCTTTGTTAATTTCGAAGATATGCTTTAGTATTTTAGAAGCAAGCCTCAAATGCAGTGATGAAAATTTTCACAAAATCCTCAAAACTTGAATTTCTTTCTTGCTGTACTGCTAAAATTCAAGTGGAGCTTACTTGTTTTATAAAACTATAGGAGTTATATTGAGAATGGTACCATACAAAGTTAAGATGTTTAATCAACTGTCCCTTATTGATAGGTGCCTAACATTTATCATTAAGATATCCCCCACCGCTAGTATCACATTGTATCACTCATATTAGTTGAGTTATCATATTTGTACTAGAAATCTCTTTCTTAAAGCTTCCAATTTAGCCTCTAACATCGTGACTACCTTGACATTATGAATGCCAACAAATTTTTTCTTCAACCTCAGATCTCTTGTTGGTAATTAGTTATGGCAATATTTTCAATAAGCTCTTGTAGTTCATTAGGAGTTCTAAAGCTTATAGTACCACCCAAAAATGAATAAATCAATTGCTTAGTTGAATAGTTCAATCCACTATAAAATGTTTGCATCTACGGTACCAAGTTAAGTTTATGGTGTGGACACTTTCTCAGTAACTCCTTGCATCTCTTTTATGTCTCATACTAAATATGACAATAGGTCAGTTCAGACTTAGCCTAACACCCATTTAAGCCTGTGTTATATAGCTTGAGCCTAAGCCCAAGCTCATTTAGTCTATCTAAAATGATGTCACTTTGGAGAAACTTCCCAAAACAATATCATTAGGATCTTAAGTCTCTTTTATAGTTTAAGACCATAATACTGTCGTCTTATGATAAGAGGCACAAGCCATTCAGGTAGGGCTTTGGGCTAACCAAAAGCCTTAAGAATGCATTAAATTGATCTATGAATTCTGATGATACATCTGATTTGAACTCAGATAATTTATGTAGTTTTACCTCTAAGATTGCATGCAACTCTTATTATTTATGATATGATCTATTCACACATATTATTTCTCAAGTCTTATATATAACGTCTGAAATTAAATCAAAATGCTAGAAAATTTCAAATTAATGATAGGTAATAATGATGGATAATTTGCAATAAAACTTGGATTTTTTTCATTAAATCAAGAAAATAATTCAAAACAATAGTTCTAGGTTTCATCCCAATTTCGTTAATGTTAACATAAAAGAAACCAACAATAATCAAGAAATAAAAGAAAGTATTATCATAGATCTTAATATCTTGATGTTCTTGGAAAAATCTATGTGGAATGCTCTCTTAGTGTCCAAAGTTGCTTCATTATTATATCAAGACTTTCTAATCAGACCCTTATGATTGCTCCCTCGTCTCTCCTTTGGTTCAACTCCTAAAAGCTCATTATAATCTTACAAAATCTTAAACAATTCAAAGAGGTTCCCATAATATAGGACCAACACGAGCTCTTGTTGAGATTTATGTTCTTCGCAACTGTGTAAAACTGAATTCAAATCTTCTGTTTAATATTATTCTGTCTTATTCTGTCTCATAGAATCTTAACTATTTATTTTACGGGACCTACGCGAGACCTACATAAATAAATGGTTGAAATTTATTGGACACAATAAAACACTTTAGGACAACAAATCTGTATGCTGTAAAACGTTTATGTAACCATCGTTGGGAACATAGATTAAAAAACATGAATCCGTGTTGCACCCGTAATTCCTTTGTCTCGCATCTGAAGGTTCATTTTAGGAATACGGATCTCAGGGCTATAAACATGGATTTATATTTGGGTCGTGTTCATTCATGTGATAAGTTGTTGAAGAAGCAGAATGATTCAGTAACATATACAGGACACAACACAGTACTGTGATTGACTCGTGTTTTGATCATGGGTCCGGATTCAGCCCATGTTAACCCAAATTCATGCCAATTTTTGTTCAATTAGGCTTTAATTTGCTAAGTTTGTTCCTTTTTCATTAGAAAGATAAAACAAGACATAAATAAAATATGAACTACATTGAATACTAAGTCATATAAAAATCATTTAAATATAAACAAAATGCTATCAAAATTATGTTAAAAAACATAATCTAATTAAGATTTAATCAAATAAAAAGGTTTGTATAGCTTAGCAAATGCAATCACTAAGTACAGTAGAACCTCTTTAAATTGATACTCGGTAAATTAATAAATTCCCTAAGATAATATTTTTCTCCGATCTCGACTTAGGCCAGTTGAAAATTTAACAAATTTTGATAAGATAATAAGATAATATATTTTCAAAATACCTCTATATAAATATAAGGTTCCATTAATATCATAAATTAATAATTATATAAACTTACACAAATATAACTCAGACAATTTAGTGAAATATGATTATAGTGTTGTTTATTTTTTCTTCAAATTTAAGTTTAGTTGGAGCTCATCTCTAACTTTTCTTATTACATCCAAAATTTCTAGTGTTGTCTTCGAACTGTACTAAAAAATTGTGATAAGTGATTCCTTATGCGTAATTGGTTCCAAAGGTATTGTATCGTCTTTAACTTCATCATCAAATCTTCAAAAAAAAAAAAACTTCACCATCAACATTATTTTCAAAGATAGTAGCCACAATTTCTTCTAAGCTCTGGACCTCTGAACATATATTATTTTTATTAAGAAACAATGAACATTATTTATTAATTTTCATTAATATTATATACAATGAATCTATATTTTAGATTCATTTAATTAACATGAAATATGAAATTTTCTAAAATACAATACTTTTTGATGTAATCAAAATTTAATTTTAATTAATTACAAAAATCTCTTTAAATTAATAAGTATTAATTTATCGGTTAATTAATATTTTTATAAAATAATAAATATCATAATCCTAACAATATTAATTTATAGAATTTATAGAAGTTTTATTGTATGCTGGAATTATACGTACGACTTATGCTTATAAAACATCAAAGCTAGCAAATGGGAAAATTGTAAAATTTGAAGGTGGCTTATGCCCTCAATGTTTCAAGTCAAATATTTCATGATAAAGCAGCAGCAGCAGCGGCGGTGGCGTTAAAGAATGGAGAAGAGGAACAAGAGTAGCCGCAAAAGGAAGCATCTGGGGGAATATCTTAATCTTCAGAGCAACAATCGTTCTGTCTTCCCTCTGTTATTGGCCGCTCTCTGCAATTCACCTAACGAGACCAACCTAATTCTAGCATGCATAAACAATCTCCAGCTCGCAAATTCCCAACTTATTCCCAATATTTCTGTTATGCCTATCCTCCTCCGTTCCAAGTAATCTCATTTCTCTGTTTTTCAATGTTGTAAATACTTGAATGGGGTTAGGCAACTCTGACGTTTTCTTCTTTCTTCTTTTTCTCATTCAGATGTGCGAAAATTGCGCGTCGAAGCGTAGAGATTATTGGGGCTGCTTCGTTGTTGTGTATAGAAGGGAATGAACAAATTGCTTTGGATACTGAAACTGTGAAGGCTTTAATATCAGCCTTGCGCCACCCCAAGAGCACAGTTTCAATGGCTGCCTGTAATGCCATTTTGGATTTGTCCACCACTTGTGTTGGAAGGCACCAGTTGTTGGAGCTTTCTGCTTTAAACACCTTATTGTGAGTAACTCTGTTCTATGTTAATTAATAATGTTCCCTTTTTCCTGATTCCTGTTGTCAGGAATCAGGATGATATATATCCATTCCAAGTTCTTTTAGACTACCACGACCGTGTTCTAATTTTGGCATATTAATTTTAAGTTGGTTATGTTGGTTCGTAGTTGTGCGGTCCAAATATCTGTATGTTTTAAATTAGTATAATTTGCATCTGTGGTGCAAGTAGAAGATTATCTCGTCTAATAGACATTCTTTTTGCTTAGATACAACTTTCTTCAGGTGTGTGTGATTTTGCTGCTAATGAGAATTTGAGCTTATAGGTGTGTATATAGACTTAATATCCATTAGGTCGGTATTCCTTCAGGTTCCTTGGTCTTCAAGACGGCTTTATTTATACACTACAGAGGATACAAGTGGTGGCTTTCTTCGGATAGCATTGGAAGAAGATGAATACATAACATTACTTCTTCGTGCTGCAATAACCCTAATTAATTCCTGCAGTATTGATCAGTTAGGAAAGATCCCAAGGCTTTTGTCCGAAACTTGTTTGGTTACTTTGCAAAAACTGTGGGCAAAGGTGCATCAACTTATATTAATAGGGGATGTTATGAAACCCTGTAAAGAGAGGCACTTGCTTTTAAGCAACATTTTGACTAATAGTTTGGCAGAAAGCACTTTTAGGCTTTCTTTGAATTCTAGACAATCTTTGGCTTCTATGCCACTTACATTGGTTGAAAGTAGGATGTTTTGTTGGGAAGACTCTAGTTTTGTATCATTCATCGCGCACCATTGGGAGACATCGCCATATCTTGTAAGGAGGCTTCCTGGATCTTTGACTGAGGAGAATGACATTTTTGCTGATTTTGCACAATCCATAAACCGTGGGGGATCATCTCCTTCCTTTCTCACTTCCATGCTGCAAAGTTTTGTATCTTGTCCGCCTATTGCTTCAGATGATTTGGACCTCCTAAGTTTCCTAAACGAGGTGCGCAGTGAATTGGGTTGTCCTATAATTTACCAGCAGGACTTAAGGGTGCTCAAAACTGAAAATCATTCAAAAACTGAAATGCATTTCTTTCACAATGATTCAGACCCATGCTGCAGTAAGTCTCCTTTTGTTTTTGATGCCATTGACATTAACAAATGTGAAGAAGCATATAAAGAAGGTTATACAATTGCTATTCGTGGCATGGAATT
Organism: Erythroxylum mucronatum; assembly: GCA_027563825.1. Classification (NCBI taxonomy): domain Eukaryota; kingdom Viridiplantae; phylum Streptophyta; class Magnoliopsida; order Malpighiales; family Erythroxylaceae; genus Erythroxylum; species Erythroxylum mucronatum. The sequence continues at coordinate 24,982,650 of JAOSBP010000008.1, forward strand.
TCGCTTTGCAAGCATTGCAGCTATTTCAGATGCCATGGCATCTTTGTTTGGTCAACCATCAATAGGTGCCAATTTATACTTGACACCCCCCAACTCCCAAGGCTTGGCTCTTCATTATGATGACCACTGTGTCTTTGTTTGCCAAATCTTTGGTAAGAAGCACTGGACAATTTATCCTCAACAAAAGATGCAACTACCTCGCTTGTATGATCCTCTTCATGGCAGTCATGGTTCTGAAATTGAGAGCTCACCCAAAAGGTGCATGAAGTTCTTGCTTAGGGAAGGTAATATTTTGTATATTCCAAGAGGTTTTTGTCATGAGGCATGTACAGATGATAATGGGTCAAGTGAGTTTGCTGAATTTTCCTTGCACCTAACATTTGGTATTGAGGTGGAACCCCCGTTTGAGTAAGTAAAATTTCACCTTTTCCACCTTTTTTGGTGTTTGTTTATATGAGGATTGTTTGCCATATGCATCTTTAAAAATAGTATGTACCAACTAGCTTCTTTTGCACAATGGTACTTGAGCTGTTTGATGGAAAAATAAATTAAGCATATTTTCAACCTAGGTTGTTAACAATCGTCAGTATCCCCAACAGCAGATGTGATAATTAATATAATTGTTCCATCAATGGTCTTTCATATTCTAGTTGGCAAAATCAACGTTATTATAATTAGATTAAACTTGTTTATTTAACAAGGGAATTCAGATTTGATTGAATCACTAATTTTGATGTGGAAAACTATATCAGTTTGGCTAATAAATTGTTCCTTTAAGTTGGGAATTGAGCTACTTGAACTAGCTCAAAGTTATTGCTTGAGTTAGAACTTCTACTTGTTAGGGTCTCAAAACAGCAAATGTCATTGAAAGTAAAGAAGACACTTCAAGACTTGGACATACTTAATGTACACTCGGTTAATTAGATAATGAATTTTTTTAATTAAATTTTAGATCAAAAGATATATTTTTAGACAGAAAGTACTTTTAAAGATATCAAGACATCATTTTATGTTTTCCAACTTTTCTATATAGCTTGTTTCCAGTTAAAAAATTCATTAATTACATTACTAGGAAAGTTAAAGTTTTACTAATTTAACACGAAGTAAATGAATAAAATCTTTAATTCGAGTCAAATGACTAGATATCTGATGGATCTATATGTTTAAGCCATTGATTGAATTGTAATATAACAGATGCAGTACTTTGTATCATAATTTCATGAGTACAACTTGAAATAAATATTTAACAAATTTGGTGATCCTAGCATTGTCAATTTATTTGATGATAAAATAATGTGTATTATTAATGGAGACATCAAACATGATGTGCATGCACTTATTTTGTTAAATGTTTTGTTTTACATAATCAAAATAAAATTACTAAAACTGGTGACATATTATGTTTTAAAGGTTCATTAATGCCATGGTTACAGATTTAGGTTCAATGAAACATTTGAAACTCATTTATGAGTTCACAGTGATCTTTTCCTAATAAAACTCATAATGCAAGTTAAAGTGTTCTAAATTACATATTTAAATTAAATATAAATATGATTCCTTTTCCTTGTCATATGGATCTCCTTACTGCTGGTCTTATATTTTTCCCAAAAGCGGAAAATTACTAAAACTGGTGACGTTATATTTTAAAGGTTCGTTGATGCAATGGTTACAAATTTAAGTTAAATAGAACATTTGAAACTCATTTCTTAGTTTGCAGTGATCTTTATCTAATAAAACTCATAATACAAATTAAAGTGTTATAAATTATATATTTAAATATAAGTATAAATATAAATATGGTTCCTTTTTGTCCTATTTTTGTCCAAAAGCTATAAACTTCAACAGCACTTGTGTACTGACCAACATCTAGGCATAATTCATGTGGTGAGAGACATTATGTCTGTGAGACACTGGAACAATGTCTATTTGGTCAATTCCTTTGGAAAAGCTGTTTAAGTCCTTGTGTTTCACATTTCAAATAAGCCGCATGTCCATAACTATTCATATATTGGAGGTTGACATTATGTACTTCAAAAGCTTATATTTTATGAACTGAAGGTGGAAATGATCAAGTGAAATTGAGTTTTGGGAATTTCGTGATAGTATTAGCTTATATCTGTATTTTGTCATCGAACAAAGAATCTGCATAATATACCACATTCATTTTCTCATTTCGATTTTCCAGTTCACTTCTTCAAATTAGTTAAGACTGAATCCTGCAATTTGAATCATCTGAATTTCTTGAAGAATATGCAAATAATTTAAAATGGTCAAATTGTAAATTCTGATAATTTGACAGTTTTTCAGGTGAGCTTTATGTGGTGTAAGAGTGATGAATGATTGAACTGATATGCTAAATTGTCTTATTGAATTTTCACCAGAAGTTCTATGAGACCAGTGAGAGTTCTGTTTATTTCTGGTGATTTTCAGAGTTTGCTCCATTTTCACTTTGGTATATATTGTACTTAATTTGCAGGTGGGAGGGGTTTGTACATGTGGCACTTCATTTCTGGAATCGGGCAAGGGTAGATCCCAGTCTTGCTATGAAGGAAGCATCGTCTGGAATTTTGGATGTCATGTCTGTAAATATGTTGCATGTCATGATTGAATTAATTGGTGCTTCAGATCCGACTTTCCAGAAAGCTTGTTTGGCTGCTGCAGTTTCCCTGCCTCTGGACACCAATGATTGGCGTTATGTGAACCAAAGAGCTATATTCAGCCATTTGATTGATAAAATTAATGAGCAATCGAGGTTTTCTGAAGTGCTCAGGAGGGTGGAGATGGCTATTGAAAGAAACGAAGATCCTTTTTATCGGATAAGGTGGCTCCAGCATCTCAATGTGGATAGAGAAGTTGAAATACAAGACTGGAACGCAAAACTAAGGAATGAATTTCCTTCATATGCTGAAGGTAAAAAAGAGATAGAAGCTGCTTTCCTGCAACTTAAAACCAAGTTCTGTAATGAGGTCTTATTTGAGGATGTGATTAGTTGCTACAAGTTGCTGCTTGAAAAGTATAGGAAGGCTAGAAAGCAATACACGAATGGAATGCTCTCCCTGCACTGTAGTTGATTAATTTTCTTCCCAAGGGAAATGGTTTTCCGTTTTCATGTGATGAACTGGTTTCTAATCTACAATGAATTCTAAAGCTTTACATCACAGGTTCGATGTTTTTATTTCCTTACCCACTTCTTTCTCTATCTGCTTGCTAGTTTAGTTTGATGTATGAAAATAGCCTCAGTAAATACAAAAGATAGACTGCTGCAGCGAAGCAGAAAATTTTGAACATTTCATTGTAAATGAAGTACACGTATATGTATTTTAATCACTCCTTCCATCTACAAGTAGAAGAAAGTGGTTTATGGTTTGGGGTGTTTTGGAGCTGGAGTTGGATGAGTTGTGACTCCGTGGTAGTCGATGTGGTAAACAAGGTCATCCAAATGATTGCTGCTACTGAGAGGCTCATGTTTCTTTGAATCTTTTTGACTTACAGCGCTTTCCTTATATTTAACTGGAATCTGAAATTCACAAACTCACAATTAGCGACTGGGGGGACAAATAGAATTGATTGGTTCTCCTCGCACGAATCTATGATCAGATAAAGAAGGATAATTTACAGCATGTGATAAAGAAGAGGGGAGCTTACCAGAAGTAGCTACTCAGAAAACGAACTTACCTCAGTTTTCTCAGGTCCATTTCTGTGGTTGATGAGGGGTGACATTGCTTGCTCTCTCATAGATCTCCTAGCTTCAAGAAAGATAACGGAAGAAGAGCTGACTTTATTAGAGGAGACCAGATATGAGGCAGTTTCAAGTAGAAATGGAAAAAGAAACAAGAAAATTTTCATTGTTTGTGGTTTTATCCAGTAAATTCCTATCGTTGCGATGGGAAAAGCTGTGGAAGAGCAGGTATATTACATTACATGGATAGATCCTAACAAAGCCACTCGAAAGAGAGAGAGTCCATTATTGGTTGAGGTGTTAGTGTATCATTGCGATGGAGGATCAAATATATAAACGAAGATCATTACAGAGACACATGAGAGATAAGAGTGTGTGTCCATTATTGGTTGAGGGGTCAGGTAAACAAAACATACAAGCCCATGCTTACGATTCTGTTGCTTGTGAAATTGAAGAAGGCCATTCCCAGTTGTGCTATTTCTATATTGTAACATGTCCATGGCCCTTATTGTCTATTATGCATATGACATGCTTAAATGTTTTGCTGCGTATGGGTCTACGATGGACAGGACTGTTTCTTGATGAAATTATATAGAATTTGAATTATGGTGGAAAGAGTACTGTTCTTACTTCACTATAACATTCTTTAATATTAATGAGTATTTAGTATCTACCTCCTCCAGGGACTATTGTTTGGATCTATGCATAACTGACATTGAGGTGCTGCATCACATTTCTATCATCATTTCCCTTGATAGCTACGTCCCACTTCAACTTTTAAGATTAACTACGCTTCCATCTCTCTCGTGAAATTATTCTTTTAGTAGAAGCATGCTTGTTCTTTCCACTTGTCACGTTCATTATTTTGATGAATCTTGTTATTGTGAACCTCTACTTTGATGATCTACAACACAATTTTATAAGTATTTTCTATCGTTTTTCATTGTCAAATGTTATATGCTATTGTATTTTTGCTATCTACTACTCAAGGATTTAAATATCGTAGCAAGTAACCGTTTTCACTTGTCATTGGAGTTTCTAATTTCCTCCTGGAGTATTGTGCTTGGACTAAGGTGGGATTTCAAGTTTTTATATGACAATGAGCTACTATAAATGTTAATCCATTATCCATGTCTTTGTTAGCTGTATTAAACATTTGGTATTGAAAGTTTTGAGAGCTATAAATACATCTACGAGAGTTACAAATGTAATATGATTATGAGAAATAAGATGAAAGGTTTTTTTTAGAGGCTTTTATGATAATTTATTTGTATTTTTTTAAAACAAAATTTGCTGATTAATATGAGTTCCAATTTGGTTACTATTTTTTTGAAGTAAAAGATGACATAGTGGGGAGGGAAGAAGAGTTTGGAAAGAAGACCAAGGAAGAAGACCCAACATCTACGTATTAGGAGTGTTTATGGTAGGGTAACCTGACCCGTTCATAAATAACCTGAACATGAACCTGAATGTCAGGTTCGACAATTTCACGAATCTGAACCTGAACATAAAGAACTTATAGGATCAGTTAACCTATTTTCAGGTTCGGCTCTCAGGGTAACTAGAACATATTCATATCAATATATATGACAAAAAATTATAAAAATAATTGGTGAAAATAAATACAAATTATTTATAAAAGTATACATATAAAATCCATCAAAGGTTAATCCAATATGTTAAACCCAAGCAAAGTAAAAATAAGCCAAACAATGTTTTATAAAAGATCCATACAAAAAAAAAGAGATAAATTATTAAATAATTATTCTTCGAATAGGATGGTAGGATGATCCACTGTTATACATGAAACCGCATCTATAAAAAGAGTTAGACCCATTATTTATTTTTTAATTGAATTTTTTTTATTTATTTGTATATTAAAATAAAGTAAAGTAAATTAGATTACCTGATTCAATATGCTCAAGTTCTTCAAGTCTCTCTTCCACGTAAAGAGGAGCTTGTGATTTTCTCTACCAATCTTATCTACAAACAAGAGCCTCCACCATCTTTGGAGTAAGAGAGCTACGAAATGAATCAAGCACTCAAGCTCCTGTACTAAAATCTGACTCAGATAGATACAGG
>JAOSBP010000008.1:24992028-25005861 GCA_027563825.1 Erythroxylum mucronatum
TAAGTGAAGATCTTGATGAAATTTTGGCTAATTACTTGACTAATTGGGATGCTTATTGGTTTGGAAAAAGTATGGAAAGGATAGGATTTGACTTAGGTATAAGAGTTGGAAAATTTAAGTTGTACATATTTCATTGTTTTTGCCATAACTTTTGATAGGGTTAAGCAATTAAGGTGATTTCTAGCTTGAATTAAACTTGAGAAGTTTGGTTACATTTTATGTGAAGGAAGTGATGCTAAATTGTGCCTTGAAAGGGTTTGAATTTGGCCTTGAAAGTGAGTTGTAGGTGCTGTATGAACAGTAATCCGAACTTGATGACCTGAAACTTTGAGGCATTTCGCTAAGATGTTAGAGACAGATTTTGCTAATTTGGTCTTCATGAAACTTGAAGAGGTTCCTGTTATCTTTTTATTACCACTAAGTATGCAATTTTTCGATATCTAGGTTGAGAGTTATGACCTGTTGATTTTTGAATGTTAATATGCTTGGTGCTGGAAATATGTTAAGTGTAGGTTTTGTAGTGATTATACATTGAAGTTAAATTTTGGACTATTGTGGTTCTAATTAGCACAAGTGGTCTTATGGAAAGTTGTAGAGGAGGGAAGTAGCTTTAAAATGAGGTATAGGATGCTAATTTTGGATGTCAGAATTGTGAGTTATGAATTTTCAAAGATGGGATCTAATTTAGACATTCTACTAGTTACAAGGCAGTTACATTCATGGGCAAAATTAACCTAATTAGAAGTGGAATTGGCTTCTAAGCCCTCATGAAAATTGAAGTATGTTGTCTGATCTTTCCATTGATATAAGGTAGAGATTTTTTGGACAATTGGGCAAGGAGTTATGATTTTTAGAAAATTGTAGTACTATTCAAGTGCAAGTATAGGCAGAACCTTTGATTGAGAATTTGAGTTGTTTAGAGATTAAATTTGCTTTTAAGTTGTTCATCAAAGTTGTAGAAGATGTTTTGATCTTTCTTTTGACATAAAGTTTGCAATTTTCGGCAAAGGGAATGGAAAGTTATGATTTTTGCAAAATGGTATACTGTTTGGGGTAATATTGTGAAGGCAGAACATTTGGTTGCATTTTTAACACCCTTAGAGGTGAAATTGGTGTTGGTGTTCTTCATATAACTTGTAGAACTCTCTTTGCTCTTTCCATAGGCACCAAATTTGTAAGAATTGGACTTCTAGATTAGAAGCTATGCATGTTAGAAAAGAGGGGTTTTTGATGTTAAAAAAAAGAAAATCAATTCTGAATGCTCGCCCCTCGCGAGGGCGAGCCAAGCTAAAAGCTCACCCCTCGCGAACCAAAACGTTAATAATATATATGCGTTTGTTTTTGTTTTAATTTCGGGTTTTTGCCTTCTTTTGTGAATAACTATTCCGTCTGACATTTGATTGACCTGATTCTCAAGGCATCGGATTCGTGAAATATTGAATTTCATTTCTGTCTAAAATTGGGAATTTTTCTTGGTAAAATTGACGTGGATTGGCTAAGCCAAAGTGAGAGGACCAGATAATTATTTTTTTTAGTCCTTGTTTTATTAATTTTTAGACCTATAAGGATCCGAATTTAGTGATTTTGGTGTCGTTAGATTTTTAATTTTTAGACGGAATTTTTGTGATGGAAAGTTTTAGATTAGTGCCGGGAATGTCACGAATGTACATTGTACACATTTTAATCACTACATGTGCATTATTAAATATTTCTGATTTCACAATTGGTAATGTTTATATATTTAGACCATTATAGAGGCACATTTGGAGCGTTGATCCACCGACGTTGCTGAGACTTCCAGGCATTAGCTCGGAAGTGATAGGTGAATGACCTAGATGGCTCCCTCGATTTTTATATGTTTACTGTGGAGAGAATGGTGGTCTTGTGAATTGTTTCTGGTTGTGGATTCTGGACAGAAGGTCCGATGTATCGGGAGTTATGACATAGAAGTGCTTATGATGTGGTGATGTATGATGATTTGTGATATGAAAATTGCTTGCTTATAATGTGATCGGCGTGACACATGGATGAATTGTGATATATATATATATATTCCGTAATTGGGACATATGGATTTCATACATGAATGCATGATCAGATAATGACAGCTGTGACCGGAACAGTAACCGAGAGCTAAAAGCTCAACGTATTAGGGATTTGAGCCCACAGTGATTCATAGCCACAGGTTCACCGATTAATGCACCCATATTAGGACAGTTCAGGTGCTCGGTCACAACGCTGTAATAAAATGGAAAATTGTCACATACGCATTGCATACATATTTGATTGAATATTTTGAATGGGTGAAAGGCAAGAATGCCTTATACATTTGTGACCTACTTGAATACAATCATGTGGTACTTCTGAATGTGTTATTGTGAAATAATCTATGATTTACTTGCGTGCTGCATGAATTGGGTGAACCATCGATGATGGTTCCTCACTGAGTTCCAAACTCACCCAAAATTGCAACATTTTTTCAGGATCAAGAGTAGACTCCTAGCTCCAGAGGGACTGTTCGAGTCGTGTAGATCATTTTGAAGAGAGAGGTTATGGCTCACAGGTCGGTCAGCTGGGATTTTCGGGATGACCTAGTTAGGACTGCTATTTTGTCTTTATTGTATATAGTAGTTGTATTAGGTTTTTAGAGTGATGTATAGACGGAGAAAACTGACAGTTGTGTAAATTACTAATTTGGATGGAATGAAATGGAAATGATTTGATTTTAAAAAGTTTGTGATTTTATATTGATGTTATTATTATGATGCCATGTGGAATATAGTGGTGGTTGTTCGTAGTTCCTTCTTGTCGTAGGATATGTATCGGAATGACCTGTTGGCGTCCCGGTGTGTACCCCACGGTAAGCGGGCGCTACACTTAAAGTGGCGTTTATGGCTTGTCTTGGTATCAAGTTCTTAGCTCCTAAAAATAGTGGATGTTTTAGGTTTAACCAGTTTTATATAATAACAAAAATCTCAATACCGTAAGTAAACAAATCATATCTTGTAATATTAAGGGTATCGTTCCCATGAGCACTATTAGACACCTAAACAACTTGAAAAGAACTTTGTTTATGGTAATAAGAATTTGATTTGAATTAAAATAAATAAATGAAATTTAGTAAATAAAAAAGAAAAATTAAATAATGAAATAATTGAGCTGCTAATGAGATAAAATTGGTCAAAGTTGAAGAGTTAGGAACTATTCTATCTTTATATTGTTTCCCTTAATCTTGTTGATTCAATTTATGTTTGATCCAAGATATCCTAAGGTTTTGATTACTTTCTCCCAAGGTCTAAAAAAGTAACCCTAATTGAATTTGATATTTATAAAGTTGTAATCTCTCGATTCACAAAACTACTCCTAACCTTTTCAATTAGATCTGGAGCAATCCTGTAGATAATTAATTTCACAGTTAAGATCTCTCTTCAATTGTTCATTAATCTGATAATTATAGGCCTATTAAGTTACCAACTCTCACTATGCACCTTAACACTAATGACTTTATTCACTCTCTCGAGTTTTACCAAGTATATACACAATAATTATCATAAACATTCATCAATGTTTTACATTCAACAAGAAATAAGGTTCACAAAATAATTCCAGAATAATCCCTAAATATGAATTTAGAAGTCCTTAATCATATGGTTAAACATATTAGAAATCCAAATGCACATTCAAGACTTTGAAATAAATAAAAGGAAAAGAGTGAAAACTGATTGAAGTCATGATTTGGAATGCTGGAATTTCTTTGAAGATTAGTAGGTTTTTTTTTTATTTATTGTAAGACCATTTTTAGATTTTCTTTAATGATAACCTAGTCTTTTGACATGAAGGCAAACACCTTGTCTTGAATGTCCCTTAGTTACTCAACTAGGCCTCGTTCTTTATTTAGCATGGTTGTAGTGTCATTATTGTCTTTTGATGTGAAGACAAACATTTTGTCATGAATGCCCCCAGTTAATCAGCTATAACACAACTCTCAATTGGCTACTAGGTTTATTCTTAATCCAATGTTCTTAAAAAAAGGCCAGCAGAATAGGAATTGTTTTTCATTTAATTTCTTATCCTACTTATATCTTCTTAGTCAATCATTCTCATGAAAGGGCACTAATGATGCTAACCAATTTAATTGACTGTAATTATAAATATATACAAACAAAAGTTATAAAGCGAAAGAATAGGTGTCACATCTTAATTAACATACATATTCATCCCAAAGAAATTTAAAACATAAAATTAACAAGTTACTATGCCTATATAATTTAAATGACCATGTTTAAAGCAAAATTAGTTCCATTCAATTCTTACCACTGACACATTCATACAAAGCACACATCATGCAACAAAATGCTCACACAATGCTAACCTAATAAAAAGTAGCACAATACAATTGTAAAATTCACACACAATTGATATATAATTGCATATACAAAACCTGTTAAGCAAATTTTATATAATGATAAAACTCTCAATACCATAAGCATACGAATCGTGTCTTGTAGCATCAAAGGTTTCTGTTGGACCTTGTTTCCAAATCCCAACTATCGATTCCTGATACCAAAGGATGTTAGGCCCAGGTCACGACCCTAAGACTAATCCCGAGGTGACCATTCGGGACAGTCGCGTGATGGTGGTGTGAAAGAAAACTGGAAAGTATTGCAATTATAATAATTCTCAGCATGGCAGTAAATATATTTTGCCACGACGAACTCATTTAATTATCTCCATTTACCCTTCGGGAAAAGTTCGCCGCAGCGAAGTCACCTTTTGAAAGGTTCGCCGAGGCAAACCTCTAGCTTTGCCGTGGCGAAACCCTCAGAATCTGAAATCCAAACTCCAACATTCAAACATTCGAAACAAACACATACATTCAAATCTAACCACAGCTAAACATACTCATACACAAAAGAAACTTCAATTCTTCACGTCATTACAATTCCAAAGAGTTTGAACAAACTTTACTTGCATAACATCATACATATCAAAGCTTAATACAAATACAAAATGATGCTCAATGTTGATATGCCTAATGAGCTATCCAAAATAGTCACTAACTTAGTACAAAAGTCTCTGAGGAGGGAAAATAATGGGTTGAGCTACACAACTTAGTGGCTAATATATTTATAGCCATTGATAATTTGTCACAAATTCAAGCATATGTACATATATATATATATATATATATATATCTAACAATTCAAGCATTCTCAAATTAGCTCAAAAACTCATAATTAAGCAAGTTAACGCATAACACATAACATAGAATTTAACCATTGAGCATACACTCAAATGCATCATACTTGACAATTCAAAGATGCAATGCACAAAAAATGGCTCGAAGGTTCCATGGGTACGAAATGGAGAAAATGAAGTTTACACCATGACCAAAATGAGTCCATTTTCAGAGCTCATATGCCACAAGCGGGCACCGAAAGAAGGCTCTTGTCAATGTACTTGTGACGAACAAAATGGTTCTACTCTCGCCTAAACAAAACCACATATTCATGCTCAAATCATTTCATCATATGCTTTTTCTTCTTTTCCTTTAGACAAAATGTTATAACCTTTTTCCAGGTATAACATAATCACAAATCATCATGTATTATCAAATCTTCACAACAAATCAAAAATCAACAATTTAGACATACACATAAATAGGCAAGAATTTGCCCAATCACACAATAACTATAAATACATTACCTACTTAATTTCGCTTGAAAATTCAAGCTCAAGATTGCCTTTCCTCTTGCTCTTGAGTAAGTTTGTCTTAATTCCCTTCAAATAAACCAATTTCTATTTAATCCCAATGCAAAGAAAATTCATAAAACTTAATAATCAAAAATGCTAAAATTAACTATAACCCTTTCAAAAATCTAAACTTTCGTGTCAACTTTCCATGATCATTTTGATCAAGTAAATGAAGAAATTCGATAACACTTTTTTCTAGAAAAATGTTCACCTTTGGCTTAAGTTTCTAATGACACCAAAGTCATTCAATTTGGTTCAGAAATATGGAAGTTATACCCTAAACATGTTGGGACTGTCCTTATGTTGAAACAATACTCTATAATCAACTTCCATCCAAACAATGAGATCTTTAGAGACTGAATTGAAACTTGATTTCTTCAGACAACGTGTAGCCCTATGTCTCTAGTTTACTCCAAATCGAAAATCACTCCTTGGTTTAACTCGAGTGATAGCATACAAGGCTATAAAGAATTCTTTTCAAATAAATTCCTCTACCACATTGTTATGACTCCTTGGTTTAAGCTCCCGTACAAATTCATATTTAGCAAGAAACTCTTATCACCGGGCTTGCTCTGCAAATGGTTTCCTTTTTGTCCTAAAAAAGGTGTTAGCCACATTATCCATATGGATAATAAACCTGGTACCTAAGTATACCCACTAAGCTTCAATGTGATGTACTACTAATAACATCTTCTTCTCATGTGTTAAGTATCACTGATTAGCAACATTAAACTTTCGACTTTCAAATGCAACAGGATGTCCTTCTTGCAATAAGACTTAGCTGATAGCTTTGTCAGAAGCACCTCGAAAGGGAGATTGAATTTTGGTAATTTCAACACAAGTTCATTCACAATGGTAGCATTCAACTTTTCAAAGGCTTCTTCGTATGCATTTTCCCATCACCACTTTTGTTTCTTCTTTAATAAATCTTTCAAAAAGTGGTATTTTCTTTGAATACCCCACAATAAATTGGAAACCTTAGTTTGCCAAGCTGAGAAAGCTCTTAAGTTCTTTCACTGCTAATAAATAATTGCTTGTACCTTTTTTGGATCCATTTGCACCTAGCCCTTACTTACCAAGTTTACTAAAAATTTTATTTTTGATTGCAAAAATTCACCTTTCTCCATCTCCACAAAAAATTTATGTTGCCATAATCATTAAACCACCTTTCTTAAGTGTAGTTTAAATTCTGCCATATTAGTGTTATAGACCACAATATCATCTAAATAGACCACCACAAAATTTTTCAAAAATTCATACAACACGTCATTCATCAAATTGTAAAAATTAGCAACTATATTAGTCAAACCAAATGGCATGATCAAAAATTCATACGAGCCATACCAAGTTACGTATGTCATCTTCTACTTATCACCATCAGCATTCCACACTTGCCAATACCCACTTTGCAAGTTTAACTTTATGAACACCAACCCTTGATAAATTTTTCATTATGTTTTATAGTCCCCTTGTTCAAAGTTCTATAGTCTACACACATTTGTTGGGCTCCATCTTGCTACTTTTGGAACAAAACTGGAGCACCATATGGGGATTTAAATGTTTGGATCTATCAATCTTCCAAAAAATCATTAAGATGCTCCTTAGCTCCACCAACTCTAATGGTGACATTTAATAAAGGGCTTAAGCTAGAGGGATTGCACCTAGGACTAACTCGATTTTATGATCAATTTCGTGACAAGGAGGGAGAGATTTTGGTAACCTTTTAGGCATCACATCCTTGTATTCCCTCAATATTTGTTCAACCACATCTAGGAATTTTACCATATGGTCTTCCATAATATCCTATATAGCCACAAGGTAAGTCTCCATGCCTTTCTTAAGGCCTTTTTCAATACTTATGTAGAAATATGAGCTACAATTACTATTTTATCTACTTTTCTGTTGTTAGGCCTGAACAATTTATGTAACATAAATTTTGATCATTCATAAACATAATACCTCTAAGATGTGGATATAACACCGCCTTTTCCATCTTGAGAAAATCAATGCCTAGATCAGGCCAAAATCTTTGAGAATTATGTTCCACTTCCCAAATAACTTTCGTCTACTCAAAGGAACATTGTATGTAACTCTTACCACTACTTATGCTTTCGTTGTGGGAATTTTCATCTTTGTAGAGTCTTACTAAGCTTTAACCCCAACTTTCAAACCATCCATTCAGCAACAAAAAAATGAGTGGCATTTGTATTTATCAAAGTAATGAGCTCCTTCCCATTAACTTGTGTCTTAATATACACAAGGCATTTAAAGGGATTCACTTTTATGCTAATTGAGTTAACTAAGAAGATAGGATTAAACCCCGCTTCTAATTGATTGTTTTCACCATCCGCGTTTACTATCCAAGCATTCAACTTCCCTTTCTTGGGAAATCACAGACATAATGAGGGTAACCATGACTTTTCTTGGAAGATTTCTCACTTTGCTTAGGTTGCCCAATTTGTTTGGATTTCCCTTTGTGATCATACTCCTTTCTCTTACCTTGTTCTATCTTCTTCTTTCCTTCACACTTCTCTTGGCTTTTGATTTTTGAGAAGAGAAAGAGACTATGGTTTCCTTTGGCACTCTAAAATCTACTAAAGCATCTACAGCTACAATAACACCCACAATATCCTTGACATTTTGCCTTCGCAACTCCATTTGTGCCTAAGGTTGTAAACCTGACATAAAGTTGAATAGTTTGTCCTCATATGGCATATTCTCAATATTAAGCATTAAAGAAATAAATTTCTTAATGTAGTCTCCTACTAACCCATCATACTTCAATCGCTTCAAGGCAACTTTTCCAAGCCAAACAATGTTGGCAGGAAGGAATTGATCTTTTAACTCCTTTTTAATCCTTACCCATATATCAACATGAGGTCGACTAGTATTGATTTCGGTAAAGGTTCAAGTTTTCCACTATAATTTTACATCTCCATTAACATACATTGACAAAACATTCACCTTTTCTATGTTTGGAACCTTAGCAACTGATGCAAAATACTACTCTATATCTCATACAAAGTTTTCATGTTTCTTAGCATTCCAAATGTACTTGAAAACTTTTGGTTTATGAACCCTTAACATAGAGCATTTCAGTATGTCTCACATCTTGAGTTGCAATTGCACGTTTGAGGATGATCATCCTGAAGGTTGCATCCTCTCATGCTCTAATCAATTCATCCACTTGATCTTATAACACTTGGATGCTCTAAGAGTTCAAAACATGATGCATAAGAAGGGAGTTCTTGTTTACCCTTAGGTAAAGGATCGATTAGCACTTCATCCCATGTAACACACTTGCTAATATTAATGCCACTTGGCATTGAATCACCAACGCAACTCTAATATCAGTTGTTACAAAAACTTTAAAAGGAACTCCAAGTTGGCACACAAAATGAGTCAAAAATCTAAGTACTATAGTTAAACATTCACAATTCATCTCAACCTTACCAAATCTCTTATGTTTAAGGTGTTTCACTCAAAGGCCCACAAAAATCACCAAACTAACATGATATAATGGATAGAAATAACAAGAGAAAGATGCACAAAGCTTTACAAAAAAATTGATAACCTTTATACTTCTATCAACTTTTACAAAGGATACAAAAGCTCTAACTGTAGCATCCCGTTTCTCATACTAAGGGTTAAAACCCTAAAATACGGTATATGTGAGATCAATGATAGACTAAGAAAAATGCATCTCATGCTCATGCATATTTTTAGCATGCACACAAGTGAATTAAAATTTAGCATACATTAAAAAGACTGTACATGCATTCATTGACAATTATAGGGTATAATTGATTATAAATGTGATTATATAAGGATTGTGAATTAATTGAATTGAAAATTGATGTGGAGAATATGTGTATTGATTTAGAAATTTTGGAGAATTTAAGGATAATTTTAGAATTTGTTAAATATTACTGAATTAGGAAAAATGCCAATTGGTAAGTAAATTGGTGAATAAAAATAAAAATAAGAATAAATGATGATGAAGAAATTTGGGAGTTGACTTCAGAACTTTAGGGATAATAATTTTTTTAAATTTAAAGACAATTGGAAAATTGTTAAAAATAACTTTGAAAACTTCAGAGATTAATTTAGCATTTGAGAGATGATGATATTGAAATTGTTAGAGACATATAGAGTAAAGTTGAATTATGTTAAATCGTATGAGAGAAGAACCCTTAAAATCTTCCAGCGTCTATTATTAGTTGAGTTCAACTCTAACTAACTGACATTCCAGTACATTCTTTAATTGCTTCGTCTGCGTTTAGCTTAGACGTGTCTACTTCGTCTACGTCTGGCTTAGATGCATCTAATTCGTCTTCATCTTGCTTTGACGCGTCTGTTTCGTCTGCGTCTGGCTTAGACGTATGGACTTTGTTTGCGTCCTAGTTGGACGCGTGGACTTCGTCTGCGTCTTGCTTGGACGAATGGACTTTGTCCGATCATCTTGCATAGATGCGTCTATTTTCTTAGATGCGTCTACTCTGTCCGATTACATTGCTTTGTTTAGATGCATCTATTTGCTTAGATGCGTCTACTCCATCTGATTTCATTGTCTTGCTTAGATGTGTCTACTTCGTCTGATCATCTCAGACTTAGTCTCTGATAATCTTCGACTTAGTCTGCTTCATCTGATCATCTCAGACTTAGTCAATACATATGATCATCTCAAACTTAGTCACTGTGTCTGATCATCTCAGACTTAAGCACTTCACCTGATCCGTCTGAGACATGATCAATCCTTCTGTGACTTAGTCACTCCGTCTGATCTATCTGTGACTTAGTCACTCTGTCTAATCCATCTACGCCTTAATCAATTTGTTTGATCCAACGTAAACGCTTCATCTTATTCAACTTTCACTTAAGTATCATCTTGATTTGATGAATTGTGCCACATCGGCACACTTAACAAATTCATCAAAACAATTCACACACTTCCATTATTATTATTATTATTTGACTTTAATCAAAATCAATAGTCTTCTTGACTTACCCAACCCATTTCACATTTCTTTATATACTTGAAAGACTAAGTTAGTTTTTGACTTAGTTTTTTCTTCAAAACTATCTTCTACAAGCTTTTTCCTTTATGGACTTTTGATTCACCGAAACCTTTACTAGAGTTATTTATTGCTTTCATCTACCTTTCGCTACTCCAACTCCGTTATTTCTTCCTTTTGCCTCAAGAAAAACCTAACCTAAACTACCGTAAAGATGATGTACAAGGGTGCATGAGAGTTAGGGTTTCTTGGAGTTTTGAAGATTTTGGAGTTTTATCAAGTGAGTATATTGTTAATCCTTAGGAGTTGTAGGTATATGAGATAAATTTGGTGATTTAATTGTCATTGAGTAATCATGTGAAAAGGGACATTTAGGGTTTTATGTTCACCGTAAATATAGGATGAAGATGTGTATTTGTTCATTTTTCAGTTTTGATTT
This sequence comes from Erythroxylum mucronatum, assembly GCA_027563825.1. Lineage (NCBI taxonomy): Eukaryota > Viridiplantae > Streptophyta > Magnoliopsida > Malpighiales > Erythroxylaceae > Erythroxylum > Erythroxylum mucronatum. Next base: position 25,003,237 of record JAOSBP010000008.1, read on the forward strand.
TTTGTTCTGATCTGTTTCTAAATGATATTGAGATGAAATGGGGTTGATAATGAAGAGTAAATGAAGTAGAAAGGGTGACCTCTATACAAGTTATGTTAGGTGTAAAATCTGGAAAGTTTGAAGACCACTGACTGGAAAATGTTCATTTAGTATGTTTCAGTATTTTAACCACAACTTTTTGTATAGCCAAATGGACTGATTTTTGATTTGGAGTAAACTAGAGAAATAGGGCTACAAATTACACGAAGAGGTTGAATTTTGATACAGTCTCTAAGACTTTCAATTTCTGGATGGAAATTGAGAATAGTGTAAGAACAATAGACCCGAAATTTGGTTTTGGAACAATATAAAAATGATTCAATGAGTTATGAATTGTGATTTTAAGGGTTCTATTGAGGTATAAACCTAAGTATAAATTATACTTAGGTGAGTTTTGAGAAAGGATTGATTATTTGATGAGGATAATGGAAAAATACCCGGGATTGTCATGAACATGCATCGTATATAGTCCATACACATATTTGTGCATAAATGAGTTCTCAAAATTGTGCAAAGTTGTAACGTGTGTGGAATGTGTATATTGCATAATTATTATGTGTAGGACAAACGTCCGCATTCAGCCATTTCCAAAACTTGGAAGCAAATGCTAATCTGGAGCATATTGTGAGTAGACCGAGATGGTCTTACTTTATTGTTTTTTTTGTTTATGTTATGAATTGAATGATTATGCAATGTGAGTGTGTTGGTTTCGGACAATATATATCCGAGTAGTTTAATAAATGTGAGAACATTGAAGTGCTCCTTGTATGTGAATTTTATTGAAATAAGTGTATATAATTTGATTGTTAAATGTTGGACCACAGTCCGATGATAAATGTGTTCTGAATATGCAATTGCATATAAATGAAAATGTGATTCTCAAATTTAATGTTGAATGTTAGACTAAGGTCCGATGATATGTGAATGTGATTGAATGAAAATATGCAAATGTGGCTGATGCATTTCATTACATGAATGCATGAAAGATAAAGGTAGTTGTGAATGGAGTAGCCATCGAAAAAGAGCTTAAAGCTCAGATGTGAAAAAGAGCTTAAAGCTTAGGACATGAAAAAGAGCCTAGAGCTTAGAAAGTGATTAAGAGCCAAAGGCTCACTATGTAAAATGAGCCCTGTATCCCTAACAGATACGAGATAATTATTAATGAGCCTGGTATCCACAATGGATACGGGACAGTTATAGACACTTAGTCATAACAATATCAAATTGAAAGTGAGTCTCATAAGTATTGCATATGCATGTATTGTGTATGATTAAAATAGTATGAATGATTTCTGAGTGTGAAATATGCCTGAAGTGAATCTGAAATGAATGTGGTTTTATGAATGGTATGTGTTATGTGACTGAATGAGCCATCGATGATGGTCACTCACTGATTTCGCAAAACTCACTCAAAATTTGCAATTATATTTTAGGCTCAAAAGAGTGCCCTGTTAGGCAAGCGAGAGTATACTTACTGCATTCGAGTAAGGGATAGAGGTTGGGATCAGATTGCATCTGCATTTATATTTTCTTATTTTTGTATCGAATGGAGTTTTCAAAAAATTTTGTATCATGTGTATATGATTATTTCTGTTTTGTAATAACTTTCCAAAATGGAAAGGTTTGCAAATGAAATTGATCTTGAATGCAATTATTATAAATGTGATTGAAATAGTTTACGAATAAAATGGGCCCGATTTGATTATTAATTTTCTGCAAAAGTGTGCACTGTTTTAAAAAGAAAAGAAAAATTTTGTAATGAGATTTTACTGAGTGTGCTAGCATGCCACCCTCGTGGGGCATGGACCTAGATATCACTTAGGATGTCGGGTACGTGTCTTGCGAGAGTGTGGTGCTACACTAACTCTCTCTAATTGAATGAAGCCTTTGTTAGGCCTTGTCTTAATTTGCTTGAATTATTTATTTGATTATTTGTGTTTGAAAAATTTTCTTAATTAGTTTCTATGGTTGATTGATGGTTTGAAAATTTGTAGAAATTATTGTGATTAAAATTTAAAAGAAATAGAAATTTAAGTTAGATTTAAGTGGTAGGTGAAGTGTAATTAAGAGTTAGTAGTTAGTAATAAATGTTTTGTATTAAATGAGATAATTGTTAGTAGTTAGTTGGTGTGGAACTAGTTGGTTAAAGAGTAAGTTGAAGGAAGTTAAAGACCAACCAAGGGCATAGTTGGAATGGGCCCTTAAGTGAGGTGCAATTTAGGAAGTCCAAGAGAGAAAATAAAAGAAGAGAATATGAGAGGAGAAGAGAGAAGTGCCGTGGGTTTAGAGGAAAGGAGGAGAGTTCGTGGAGGAGAAGAAGAGAAGAAGAAAAGAAGAAGAAAAAGGGAGGAAAATCAAAGGGAAAAGAAGGGATCCAAGATTTTAGGTAAGTTCTAACACTTTTTCTTGTTTTGTGGAAGAAATGAGTAGGGTTTGTGTTGGAGATGAGAGTAGAGAGAGAAAGCTCAAGGTTGAAGATGATGAATAGTAATTTATAGGGTTTTTGGATTTTTCTTCCTTTAGGTTGAGTTCTCTAGCTTAGATGAGTTATGGAAAGGTTAGATTGAAGTTGTTTGAAGTTATGTT
>JAOSBP010000008.1:25049819-25067799 GCA_027563825.1 Erythroxylum mucronatum
TTGAAGATAGTGAAAACTCAGAAAGTGTTCTGAGGACTGGACGTAGCCCACGGTTTGGGGTGAACCAGGATAAAATCACTGTGTCGAAATATTCTTAACTCTCACTTTTAATTACTTGTATTTTTGATTTCGGATTTACGAAAGTTACTATAATTCTGAATTGAGCAAAGGTTTGTTTGTAAGAAGGGTAAAACAAAAAAGTATACACAATTCAACCCCCCTTCTTGTGTGTTGATTATCGTTGTACTAACTTGTGATTAACTTCAGGAGGCTCTGAGGAATGTGTCTGAGATCCAGAGTTTCCTTGGATTAGCTGGATACTATAGGAGGTTTGTCGAGGAGTTTTCATTGATCTCAACCCCTTTGACAAAACTTCTGAGGAAGAATGTGCCTTTTAGATGGAATGATAATTTTCAAAGAAGTTTTGAAGGGCTTAAGCATCGAATAACTACAGCACTCGTGTTAGTTATTCCATCTGGACGAGGAGGGCATGTAGTATATAGTGATGCTTTACATCGAGGATTAGGATATGTGTTGATGCAGCATGGCAGAGTGATAGCATGTGTATTGAGACAGTCGAGGTCTCATAAGTTTAATTATCTAGTACATGATTTCGAACTTGTTGCTATGGTATTTGCTTTAAAGATTTGGAGACACTACCTGTATGGTGAAACTTTTTAGGTATTTACTAATCATAATAGTTTAAAAATATTTGTTGAGTCAGAAAGAGTTGAATGTGAGACAAAGGAGAAGAATAGAATTGTTGAAAGATTATGATTGTATAATTGAGTGTCATCCTGGCACTAAGGTGGCAGTTGATGCATTAAGTAGGAAGTCCAATAGTAGTATGGCTCAAGTACAGTTATCAAGGTTACCGAGCCTAGTTCATTTGAGAGCACTGAATGTTGAATTGAATTTGGGGAAGAATGAAGCATTGATAGTTACATTGAAGTTGAGACCTATATTGCATGAACGAATCAGAGAGGCTCACAATAGAGATCCAGAATTGGTGAAGTTAATTAAGAAGTTGAAAGTGAATATGGATTCTGATTTTGAATTAAGAGATGATACATTGTGGTTGAAATAGAGGTTGTGTGTACCCAATGTTGAAGATCTGAGGAAAGAGATTATGGAGGAAGCACATATAGAAGTTTATGCTATGCATCATGGTACTATTAAGATGTATAGTACACTAAAGCAACATTTTTGGTGGTTAGGGATGAAAAAGCAAGTGGCTGAATATGTGGCTAAGTGTTTGACTTGCCAACAGATAAAAGCTGGGCATCAGGCTCCAGTTGGTAAGTTACAGTCCTTGCCTATTCCAAAGTGGAAATGGGAGAGAATCATGATGGATTTTATTATAGGTTTGCCGAGGACTCAGAGGCAACATAATGCAATTTGGGTAATTGTTGATAGATTGGCCAAGTCGGCTCATTTCTTACTAGTGAGAGAGAATAAATCACTAGATCAGTTAGGTCAGAGACATGTTAATGAAGTAGTGAGATTATATGGGGTTCCAGTGTCCATTATATCAGACAGGGGTCTTAGATTTGCCTCAAGATTTTGGGGTAGCTTACAGATTGCTTTAGGTATAAAACTGAATTTAAGTATTGCATTTCATCCTCAAACAGATGGCCAGAGTGAGAGGAAGATTAAGACTATTAAGGATGTTGGGTCCTAAAATTTTTGTAAATTATTTATTATTTGTTTAATTATTTATTTATGTCTTGTTTGCTTGTTCATTTATTTATTTTTAGAATTGGGTCATTAAATTTAGTAAGCATGAATAGAGATTAGAATTTATTTAGAATTAATATGGGAATGTTAGAATTAAGTTAGGATACAGTAAGGTGTTAGATTTAATAGGCTAAGTAGTTAATAGACTTTATGTTAAAAGAAGGAAGGGTAAACTTGGAATGGCAAAGCAAAGGAGGGGCAATTTTGGAAGAATAAGGCAAGATTTGTCTTAAAAATAAGAAACAAGAGGGAGAGGATCGTGAGAACCTAGGAGGAGAGAGAAAAAATGTAGAAAAAGGAGAGAAGAAGAAGAACAAAACGTGGGAGAAGCTAGGAAAGAGAGAAAATCATAAAGAAATAAGAGAAATCAAGCTTGTTAAGGTAAGTTAATCACATTTTTTTCTTGCTTTATTAAAGAAATTGGGTTGTGTTGAGAATGAAGGGATTAGAGAGAGAATGGGTGTTGTGTTAGAAGAAGATGATTTAAGGGGACCCATTTGATTTTAGGGTTTCTAAACTAGGTTTTGGCTTTTCTAACCTAGATAGACTATGGGTAGGTTAGGTTTGAACTTAATTTGTGTTTATTGCATTTTGTGATTTTTGAAGTTTATTGAAAATTGGATTGAATGGAAAATTTGGTTTATTGAAGAAATCAAAGAAACTCAATCCAAGAGCAAGAAGATAGGCAAGCTTGACTTGGATTTTACAAGCCAATTAGGTGGGTAAAATATTTATGGTTAATGTGTAAATGGGCAATGTGCCTATGTGTGTGTGTATATGCTTGAATTTATAAATTGTGAATTGTTGTGATGTAGAAAATGCATTATGATGGGTTTTATGTTATGCATTGAAAGATGTATGACATTTTGATGTAATTGAATTGTGAATATTATCATGCTATGCCTTGGCATTGTATCATAGCATTTTAATTTAAATGGAAAGAAGAAAATGCATGAGAATATGAATTTGTGATTGATTGAATTGAGCATGAGATTTGATTGTGTTTGGGCAAGAGTGGAACTATTTTGTAGTAATGTGCACGTCGACATAAAGCCTTCTCCCGGCTGCCCGCTTGTGGCATACGAGATTCAAAAAGTGGACTTGTTTCGTTCACGATAAAAACTTCGGTTTCTCCGTTTTGTTCCACGGAACCCTCGAGTCATTTATTTGTGCATTTGCATTTTGATATGTTAAGTTAGGATGCAATTTAAGTGTTATACTTTAATGATGATCTGCGAAATGCTCTCGGGTGCACTAGACTATTAGAAAACACTGTGTCATGATGTGACAAATAAACACCAGTCCAGCAATTAACACTCATAGGCATGAGAGAGAAAAGTCACAGCCATGAGTGAAGTCACAGACATGAGTGACTCACGGGTGTGAGGGAGAGAAGTCACAGGCGTGAGAGAGTCACGGGTGTGAGGGAGAGATGTCAAGCCTGTGCGCGTTCAACCAGACCCGTCCCACATTTTTCCCTCAATCTCTCCTAAATGATTTCAGATGGCTAAGATTTTTGGTGGAGAGATAAAGCAATGTGTTTTGAGTGCAGTGGTTTAAATGCCATGTCATTTGGAGGTCGGAAGAAGAAGATATAGCCAAAAGATTGAAGGGTGTCATGTCAGCCTCCAACCTTCAAAGTTGTGATTATGCACACATCAAACTTTGGAAGTAGCAATTGCGACATCGCCTATTAACTTATGCGATCGAGACGTTCGTTGAATAGTAGCAGCGAGGTCGTGACTCACACTCCCTCACTTCTAACTTCCATAACTTTCAACTTAAAACTCCAAAAATTTCAAACTTTATATCATTAAAATGCTAAAAGAAAGATCTACAACTTTCATGAAGAAAATTTTGTCAAAATCATCCTAGGTCAATACAGTTTAATCATTGAAGTTTCAGACCAAAACTAACTTCTCTAACTTATCTTCTTCATTATCAGTGTTTCTGCTTTCATTCTCCTGCACTTTCCTTCCATTTACATTCTCCATTTTCATTTTACCATTTTAACTCTCATTCAGCTCAACACATTCACAAACAATTCAAAAATCCATGCTTAAACAATATTGTCAAGAGCAGGAAAAAAAAAAGTCATTCAAGCATTTCACCATTCTCTGCGCTTTCTTCACTGTCATTTTCCTATATTTTCATTTTCTGTGTTCTCTTAATTCCCTTCCTCTAACAATCATTCTCATCTCAAACCATTATCTTACAACTATTCTCCAACTTAAAATTCATTCTCTTGGTCATCTCTAAAAACACTCATATATTCACGTATATACGTATATACACAGTGAAAAGGAAAATAAAGCATATTTTCACTATCAACTTTCCATATCTCTATACTCTTGTCATGCATATTTTTACGGTTCTTTCTAACTCAAAATCATTTCTACGCTATCTGATCACAGAATAACCATCAAATACGAAATAACATTATATCCCGATTTTTCATCTAATTTGTACAGTGTTATGGAGATGGCCATTATTTCCATGATCATGTAATGACAATAAATCATCAAATTTATTTCATATTCCTACCTGCCACAAAGATTACCACAATACTTACTTGATATTTCTCCAAAATCTGCTAAAGTTCAAGAAGCCCTAGTTTTCATGTAACTCACGTATACCGCTTTAGGGGTTGGCAAGCTTCAGTTTTCGTGAGGCAAAAGAAGCAGATAACATAGTGGAAGTGGTAGAAGATAAGGGAAAACAAAGTTTAATTTTGGTGGATATTTAGTGAAAAACTCTATGTTAGGGAAAAACTTAAGAAAGAAGCTACGAGGAAGATGAAGACAAGAACAGTAACTTGTCTTTCAACAATAAGAAAACTTAACTATGAACTTGGACACTTGTCCACTTCTTAAGGCCTTAGCTAATTTTTCCCAAAATAGCTAGTTCTATTTGAACTAGTTCCATTAACTCTCATCCTTTCATTATAATTATCTCCACAATTTTCATTATCATCTTCTTACAAATTCTTGGTCATCTCCGAAATTTTCAAAGTCATTTTGAGCAATTCTCCAATATCATTTGGTTTCCTATCTCTATTTTCCTTACATCAATTTACTTGTCAATTGGCATTTTTCCTAGTCCAGTAATAATCAACAATTTCGAAAATTATTCCTAAAATTCACCAAAAGGAAACAACCTCTCTACAATGTAGTGGTAAGGCTGCGTACTATCAGACGTCCCCAGACCCTGCTTTATTGCGGGACTTCAAACTGGGTGTGATGATGATGATGATGATGATTCCTAAAATTTAGCAAAAATTCAAAATTAACCAACACACTCACCAATTAAATTTCCAATACAACAATTTCACAATTCTCAATAAAACCACATATCAAAATCATATTAACGTTCAAACAATCAATTATATCTGAAAATTGTCAATGAATGCATGTACAGTTGTTTTCAAGCGCAAAAATTCATATGCAAGTCTATGTGCATATCATACAATGCATGAGCATGAAATGTGTTTTCTATTCTCTCAAAAATCTCACATATTTACTATTTTAGCCTTAAAATGATTAATGGGATGTTAGATTCTTGTTATCCCATATCAATCGGAGAGGAGAATGAAGCATTCCTTATAAGGGTGTGGCAACCTCTCCTTCGCAGACGCATTTTCTATGCCCTAACGCACTGAATCCCATCAGAACTCCGAAGTTAATGTGCTTGGGAAAGAGTAGTATCGAGATGGGTGACCTCTTGGGAAGTCTTGCGAAAGTAGTGTCCAAAAGAGGCCTACATGCTGGAAAAACAAAACTGTGAGCAGGAGTACTATCCAAAAGAGGCCTACGTAAAGCGGACAATATCTGCGAGCGAGTAGTCTGGGCTATTACAATTGGTATCAGAGCCAGTACCCGGATGGTATGCCAGCAAGGATGTTGGGCTCCAAGGGGGTGGATGCTCGTTATCTCATATCGGTCGGAGAGGAGAATGAAGCACTCCTTATAAAGGTGTGGCAACCTCTCCCTCGTAGACGCGTTTTTCATGCCCTAATGCACCGGATTCCATCAGAACTCCGAAGTTAAATGTGCTTGGGCAAGAGTGGTACCAAGATGGGTGACCTCCTGGGAAGTCCTGTGGGAGTAGTGTCCAAAAGAGGCCTACACGCAAAGCAAACAATATTTGAGCCGGTGCTCTAGGCTGTTAAAATAACAGTTAACCTAGTACAGGTAAGTAATGTAGAACTAGCTCCTTAACTACTGATATATAGTGGTTAACCTAGTACTGGTAATTGATGTAGAACCAGCTCTATAATTAGTAGTTGACCAGTTGCGGGTAAGCGATGCAAAACCAACTCCATAAATACTGATGTATAATGGTTATCTTAGTGCGGGTAAGCAATATAGAACCAGCTCCATTACTAGTGACTAACCAGTCGCAGGTAAGCGATGCAGAACCAACTTCATGACTTTATGCCAGAGGGTACCATATGGAAAAGAAGTTTGTGATAGGCTATGTCGTGTAAGAAATTCATGAAATTTTTAATGTTGCCACTATTTATTTGAAAAGTGATTTAGAAACTTGATTTTGGTAAGCATATATGCTTCACATTAGTATTGAATTATACGAATTTAGATGAATTTATTTTAGGGAGGTTTAAATTGTTAATTATGATTTGAATAGAAAAAATTTAAGCAGTCACTATGATCGTTTAGCTCACACTCTCTTTTCTATTTTTAAATAAAACCTCCCAGGTGCACGCTCTAGGGCTTCAGCAGTAAGTACTCCACCTCACGACTAGTCAACGTCGTCACGTGTCGTTGTGTAGGCATTTTTTTCCTTGTAAATATTTTTGGGAATATTTGCATCTTCATGAATTTGTTTTAAACTATATTTTGTGTAAAGAACGCATGTATATGAATGTTTTAAAGTTAAATGCATGAATATGTTTGAGTTTATTTTTAAGACTATTGAAGTGATTGTTGAGATTGCTTATGAATGGACTTAAAGTACAAAATTTTTAATGGGGATTTTGAGATGATTATAGAAGTGGTTTGCATTTTTGCAACACTTTTGAAAATTTTGGGTAGGTCAAAATACTGTTGAAATTTTTAATAAAAATGAATTAAAAAACCCTCCACTGTTTATATCTTTTTATGATACGTTAAAGTTGTTTGATTAAAAAGGCAATAGGCTTAGCTCTATGGGAACTTTCCAGCTAGATCAGATATCAACTAGAGGGCCATCGTGAGGTACCAGGCAGACCGCCTAGTCACTTCAGAATAGGAGCCTGTCATCAAAGTACAACACATATTAAATGTAGATATGGGTACATCTGTGGAATCACATAGTGTGAGAGAAACACATAATATAAAACTGATAACAATACAATCATACTTCTTCGTACTGTTTTAAGTGTCGAATTCATATCCCTCTCTTATTGCATTTATAGATAGTGATTTTAGATTTCAACCACGTAACTCACAAAGATGATATAAAGGAAAATTTCATAAGAAAATCATTAGGCAAAAGACAATATTCATAATAGTCAAGTTCTTTAACAATAATTCTTCACTATTTGCAATGGATAAATTATAGGTTTCTAAGCCATGCTCTGATACCATATGTAAGGAGAAATTGATTTTCTCTACATTATAAAGTATCTTGAAACTAATAATTTTCACATACTTGGATTTGGTGAAAAAGACATGATTTTTTATCTTGATAACAATTACCTTCTCTTCGTAGAAAAAATTGGTTTCTTCTCCCTTCTCCCTTTCTTTTTTATATATACTGTTTTCTTATAGATGCGTGGGTTATTCTTAAATGTATATGTTAGGGCAGAGAGATGACCAATTTTATGTGTGCCTTTCTTTTAATCTAATACATCCATCAAGTATTAATATGTAATTAATTAACGGATGAGAATTTTTATATTAATAATTTCCCTAATAATACCATATTTGAGTAGTTGTATCTGAATAAGAAGTTACTAGCCTCAATCCCTAATTTTTAGGCCACTTGAGAAAATTTCCTTACAGCAACTTCCAATAAAAAGAAGAACAAGATGAATGAAAAGACTATTAAATGATGTGTTATATTGTGATAAAAATATCATTCCCTTAGCATGGCTAAGAACTTGATATATATAAGTAATAATTAAGAGATTATAAATGTTAATGAAATTTATAAATAAAATTCATGAGGTGGTGAATGCATATTTGACATGCTTGTGTTGAGATGGTGACCTAAATCTCATGATATATTCTTGATTTTGAAATTTCATACTTTATAAAAATAGCAAGCATATTTTTGTATATATAAGAAAGGAATATGAGTGTTTGAAATTTAAGGATTATAAATTACATTTCAAAACATTTGTGTATATTAAGTGTAGATTTAGGATGGTATTAAGTAAAGTGTGGGTTGCATGGTTTGAAATTTTCATATATTATTAATAATTATAGAAAGTGGAAAGTCTTAACTCATTGTACCTAAGCCATAGTCTACTTATAAGAATGTTTTCTTAAGCTACCCATAAGAGAATTTAGTTCATATTTAATTACCATTGTAATTAACGCCAAATTAAGACTTAGTTATATGTCTCTAGAGAGAATATAGTCTAAGTTAGTCTAAGTTAGAAATTCTTCCTAATATAAGAAATTATAATAATTCATTAATTAAAAGTGAAAGTGAATATAGTAAAGTCCTAAGGGAACTTAGCCTAAATCTACTTAACTTATGGTTCGATATATTTTTATTATTAATTGCATTATTAAATTAATTTTTTAGTTATTTTACTCTCTTTATTTGTCCATCAATAAAGACTTGATATATCTAGTTAAGTTTATGGGTCGTGAGTAGTTATCAGACAATCCTTATGGAATTAATCCATTTTGTAAATAGTACCTACAGTTGCGTCATGCACTCGTGGTAAAATAATAGAACGAACTTTTGGTGCCATTGTTGGACATAAAAACCTTATTTATATTAATCTTTTTAACAAATTTTGTTTCTTTTTCTGTTTTATATATTTATCCTTAGAGCTTTCTTCCTTGATCTTATGTTCATAGCTTATTTTCAAGATTTGTGTATTCATTGTTATAACTACTAAACACAATGATAATAGTTTGTTGTTGTTCCAAAACTGCCATGTGCTGCCCCAACACATCCCCTTATTGGTCTGGTCAAAAACGTGAAGAAACAGAGTGAAACAACATGGAAGACAACCTTAAAATGTAGTTTACACGCCCCCATATTGATCCTCCTCTTCATAACATCCCCTTTTTGTAGTCCCCTGTCGATCTCCCTATTCAAAACATCCTCCTTACACACCCCTATGTAAGTCTCCTTATTGGTGTCAAGTTATGATTTCTTCCACAAAATCATTCCAAAAGTTTTTTAAATCAAGTTAAACTTGCACAAATTCGTTCATTCATCATTGGGGAGTTAGAATAAGGCTAGTAAACAAAATAATGAATCATCTTAATAACCTCCATTCAAACTCATAATAAATCATCTTGATCATGAAAAAGACAACTAGGGATGTTGGATCCCATTTCTGAAACCCAACTCTTGCAGACTCATACATCTGTTGGACCCTGCTTGCTTCTAGAGTCCAATGCTTGCTCTGATACTACCTATGTTGGACCCCGCTTATTTCCGAAATCCAACTCTTTCTCTGATATCACTAATGTTGGATCCCGTTTGTTTTCGGAACCCAACTCTTCAGAATACCATAATACTTCAGCGTGCATATTACCTTGAGGGGTTATTGCATTAAACCCTCATTAGCCATCATCAGTTCATCTTCATTCTCATAACATCCTAAAAATTTCCTCACAATTTGTTCAATGGTGTGCCCATATAAATCAATCACCATAATCAAACTCATTTCTCCTAATTCAGAACAGAATTTGGGAATCTTCAAACTAGAATTTCAATTTGACTTCTTCCAAGAAATCGTAGCTCTAAGACTCTAGTTTTTTTAAAATAAGAACCATCTTAATCGGAGCTCTAATGATCAAGATATGCTCAAAAAGCTAAAGGCTGTTCATACCCTAAACATGCTCTTCCAACTAACCCCTCATTTTCTTTCCATCAAACTTTTTCAAATCAACTCCAAAAGATACCAATTTCCATGAAGAGATAGAATCATGTCTTATGAATCTATTGCTTTAAGAATCACCTCATTTGGAGGTCGGATGAGGAAGTTATGATCAAAAGAATCGAACATGTTTATACCTTCAATCAATTTGTACCTATCTTGGCACGATTGCTATAACTTTCGATAGAGATGTCCAATTGAGTTCTTTTTTGGACCATTCGAAAGATGACATCGAGATCTACAATTTTAGTGAAGATCACAAAGTGAGAGTTTGCCTCTAAAAGGGCCAAAAATTAAGATTTCCTGAAGTTGTCCCATGAATGTCCGTTTAATGGACATAGACTGGATTAAAAGCCATTTTTCACCCGAGAAGGTTCATTTAGCAGACACTAATGTCCGTTTAACGGACATACACTGGGTTGGGGGCTCTTTTCACCCGAAAAGGTCAGTTAAATAGACCTAAAGTCCGTTGAACGGACATTGGTGACCCAAACCTCCCTCCAAAGCCTCTCCAATGCTTCCAACATCCATTATAACACCATATACACTCATAATCTCCCCAAATTCAACTCTTCTAGAGTCAAATCACTTCATAACAACTCAAACACCAAATTTATCTCACAACATTCTCAATTCTCAATCCATTTGATTCATCAATCCATAAATTCTCATCCTTTAGCATAGTTGTCCTATACACACATCCTATGCAGCGTCACAACTTGTAATGATCATATCTTTCCATTCCGATGTCCAAAAATTACAAACTTTATATCGTTGAAAAGCTAAAAAGATCATCTACAACTTACAAGAAGACAATTTTGGCTAATTCTACCTCAATCGATACAGTTTTTCCTTTGCGTTCAGCACACAATTTTCCCTTATGAAAAACTTAACATTTGTCCCAAATTCACTTCCTTAACTAATGTAACATCATCCTTACCTATTCATAATTCCTATCCTTCTCTTCTATAACATCTCACTTACAAGTAATAGCAATTCATGTACAAAGTTCATCAACTCAAATGGATTACTTCTTCAAGTGTACTTAATTCCAATTTATTCTCATCCTTAATTAATTCATATTCCAACTCCACCTCATCCATACACAAATTCACATTTCAAATCCATATTTCATTTACATCATAAATTAAGAGTGTTACAAACTTCAATGGCATTTCCTAGCCATATTACATCATCAATTTCAAAAATCCAAAATACAACAAAAGATACAAAATCCCATAATTCTCAACATATGTCTAAAGTGTTATTTTACATTAATCCAACTTAAAATACAAAATATGCATAATCAAGTGAATGTCTTGACTTTCTTTCACCCGATCTCTTTCTCATCACCTAGAGATGGGAATGAAAGGGGGTGAGCTTAAAGCTCGTGGGTAACAAGTTTATAACGAATAACAAGCAAAACCATTTAAAAAGGTTCATTGTCATAGAAAATTCTATTTGAATCATAAATCACATGGTTCTTAAATTTTCAATCAAATTCACAATAAAACAAATCATGTATACATCAATCTTGTCTACATATCATGCACACATAAACATATCAGAATGGTTTGGGTGGATCCAAATACAGAACGTACTACATATTTCCATACAGTGGTCTTATGTAGCCGTGAACTTAGGGGAGTCCATAAAGGAGCTCCATGTCACTAGCGGGCAGGCGGGAGAAGCCTTTAGACAAGTGCACTTGACTTAACTTAGGGGACCACCACAAACTTACATAATCATGCATTTCACAACTTGAAAACGGATTACCCAATGGCACATTTCAAAAACTTAATTTTTCATAAGCAAGCAATATTTCAAACACATTTCCATCGTCATTTCACAATTCGTGAACCAAATTCACATAGCAATTTCTCAAATCATTCAAAAACAATGAATGCAACAATTGCAGCAATTTCTTAAATCATTCAAAAGCAATGAATGCAATAATTACAGAGTAATTTGAAATCATTTTATTTTATTGATTCAAAAGAAAACTTTAGTGGCTCATTACTCAATTATAAATATAGAACCCACCTTAATTTCCTTGCTTGCAAACCTTGCTCAAAAAGCCTCTACTCTTGCTCTTTTTGCCTCTCTTGATTTTCCTTCATCCAAGGCAAAATTCCCAAATCGAAAGGAATTTAAATTGGACAACCCACAATACATAGTCACTAAAATTGGTCTTAGAAAACTTAAACCCATACATTTCTTAAGCTATATGAACCAAGAAACTTTCAAAAATCCAAAATCTTAAAATCAAACTTACCTTGAACCTCCACCAAACAATAATTTTCTTGGCTCTAATGGAAGCTTTCATCCTCCTATTCCTTTTTCCTTCTTGAGTAAACTTCAAAATCCCTCTTGAAAGCTTAGAAAAATCAAGACCTAGTTTTTTCTTTCTTCTTTTTCTCCTCTCTCCACCGAACTCTCTCCTCTCTTCTCTCTTTTCTTTGTTCTTTTCTTCTCAATTTCGTTCCTACTTCTTCCTTAAAAGCAAAACAACCCTTCTTATTACAATAATGCCATTAATGAGTGAACAATGACCAATTTACCCTTCCTTACATGCCTTGCAACTTAAATGCGTAAGTGGCTTGCCAATTTTGCCCTCATACATATATACTTTTACAAGACTACTTTATTTCAATTGAACAACGTCATATAATCTTACTCACATTAACATGCTAATTAATTATAAAATAATTAATCTATCAAGACCTCAAAATTTATTTAAATCATGCTTAACTCCTTCCAAAAATCAACACCTTTTTCTAATAATGTAATTGAAGAAATTTGCTAGCACTTCCTTCTAGAAAAATGTTCCTCATTGTCTTAATTTTCTAATAACACTAAAATCATTCAATTTGGTTAGGTTATCTGAAAGTTATACCTCAAACATTTCCAAACTGTTGTTATGCTGAACCAATATTCTCTGCTCAACTTCCATCCCAAAAATGAAATTCTTAGAGACTGAATCAAAACTTGATTTCATCAGACAATTTATAACCCTATTTCTCTAGTTTAATCGAAATTAAGAATCATCTCATTTGGATAACTAGAGCAAAAGTTATGGCTAAAACACCAAATCATACTCAATGAACATGTTTCAATTATATTTTCCACCTTTTAATGGCTAAAACACCAAAGCATACTCAATGAACATGTTTCAATTACATTTTCCACCTTTTAACTTCCAATATTTTCACATATAATAGTTCTAACTTCCAAGAAAAGTTTGGGGCCCAACAGTAGCCCTCTAAATTGTCACATTCATTCGTAATTTGAGGACTTTCAACTTAAGTAGCTTTGCTAGTGTTTATTCATGAAAACAAGTAGCTAAAGCGACAAGGTAGGCAATAAATAAAAAGCAATTTGTGTTTGTTAATTTTAAATAAATTACTATTCAACTGGCCTTTAGGTTATGGATAGAGCTAGTAGCTAGTTAAGAACATGATGTAGCTAAGTAACCATATCAATACGCATCACAAATGTGTGCCTCCGCTTCAAAAAGTTATAATGACTTTTCAACCAAATAGCTTAATAAAAATGACTTAGTCAAGTAACCAAATTGACATTCATCACTAATGTACGAGTAAAAGACTAGGTCCTTGTTTAATTAAAAAAATTGTTTTCTAATAAAACCTGTCGAACTTATAATAGCTTAACTTTTCATGAAAATGTACTTGGGAGTAGTTACAGAGTTTGAATGACCAAAGAATCATTAATGTGTGTGTGCAATTGAAAAGGGTAAATAATTTAACACTTAGATCTAGATTAATATGTATATTTAGTTCAAAGGCCCTTGACGCAGATTTTACATGTTAATGATTTGATACAACTTGAATGAAGTTGAAGCTACTGTCTCACTACTGCATTGTGTGATGTATGTTTGTTGTTTTGTTTACTTGAGGACAAGCAAACGTTTAACTGTCGGGATGTTGATAAGTGTGAATTGCATGGTATTTTAGGGCTCAGTTTGATATGTATTTAATCGTTAATTCAATTATTTAGTATATGTTTAGGTTAGAATTGTGTTAGTTTTTTTAATTATTTATGTTTTAAGTGTTTTTATAGGTTAGTACAAGTCTTTGAGCTTAATTATTATATTTTTGAGCTACCTTAATGTGTTTGTTAGTGTTTTAGGGTCAACATCAAAGAACGATGAAGTTTCGGAGACATTCAGGTTGAAACAATGGCCCAAATCGTGGCACAAGAGGCCAGCATCGTGATAGAAGCACTAGATTTAGCCCACGATCGTGTCCTATATGCTACGATCGTGACAGAAGCCCAGGATATGGCCCACGATCTTGATAGAAGGTTCAGATTTAGCTCACAATTGTGCCCTATATCGAGCAAATGCGCAGACACTCAAAAACGTCAAGTTTTGATGAAATTTTTAGACCTTTTTTACCTTGAAAAAACCCTAAGGTTGCTCAGAACACAAAAGGTATTTAGAGAATAAAACAAAGAGGAAGAAGGAGCTTTTGCATCAGCCACTTTTAGAGAAACCCTAAAGACAATTATGGAGAGATAGAGAAAGAGAAGAAGGAAGAGAGAAGAGGAGAAGAAGCCGACTTGACGTACTTCCCAGATCAGGAGTTTTCTGACGTCGCTGCCTCCCGTCGTCCATTCAGTTTCGTATTTCTTTCTATTTTCAGTTAGAACTGGAATAACAATTGATGATATGATTTTTGGATGTTGACGATGTTCTAAACTTACCTTCAGGTTTTTATCTTTAATTTAATGAAATCTAATTCTTTATATGTTATTTGGATTTGTTGAGATTTAATTCTGGACGTGCATAATTCAATAATAAACTGAGAGGATGAATCAAATGAAAAATAATTAAATTAGGCTAATGAGAGTTAGGTCATTTAATAGAACAAGAATTAAATCAAATCGGTAAATTGTACAAAGAGAGATCTTACATAGGTTTCTGATAGTTTATTGGACAACTTCAGATCTAATTAGGGTTTTGGATAGGTTGTAAATTGAGAATTTGCAACTTTCATAACCTAAGTTGTAACTCGAGAGAGAGTAATCAACCCTAGGATCATCTAGATCCAATAATCAAGTAATTCATAATCCATTAGGTTAGCATTAAAGATAGGTAAAATTCCCTTTCTCTCAATTGGTAATTCCTTAGGTTGATTCTTGATTGTGTGTTGCAATTGCTAAATTGTTAATATTTCTGTGATTGATTCTTGAATTGATTTGCTTGATTAAATCGAATTCTCATTTTAGTTTCGTTACATTTTGAAGTTTGCGAATTGTCATGGCCTTAGATTTTAGGATTAGATTATCCCTCCTCGTGGGATCAACACTTTAGGTACTACGCAAACGAATTGTGCTTTTATGGATTATCGAGGTTAATTAAAACTTACATACATTAGACAACCCGATCAGATTACAAACCATTAGTTGTCACAAATGAATATCTATATAAAAATTACAAATTATATTGAAAATTCTAGAATTGGGTTCATACATAAACAATCTAACGACAATGAGAATAAAGATCATTCATACATGAAAACCCAAACCCATAATCATAGGATGACATAATCAATTGTTAAAGAGAGAAAGAAAAACAAACAAAATGAAAAATATGCTTAATCAAGTTCTTTGGCATCGATGTAACCTCAGAATTGGTGTCGGGATGTAGCCCTCTATGGGTCTCCAAAGGATGAGAGGTCTAGCCTTCTTCTTCATTAAAATCGAGACCTTACACTCTCTAGATGACTCCTCAAAACCTTTTCGTGAAACCCCTAAACAATTCTCCAATATTTCATCATTTTTTGTCGTCACAATATGTTCTTTTGATACTTAAAAAAGTAGGTTTTCTAGGTGAGGTAGAGCATGCCATTGGCGTGAGAAGGGCTGTCATGCCCATGAAGCCAATGTCACACCTATGACAAGTGTGTCATGGGCGTGACATACCTCTCACGGCCATGACAAATTTTTCATGGCCGTAAGACAGATCTCATTCCATGAAAAAGTTATTCTTCATTATTTTTAGTTCTTTCTTGTCTCATCTTCTTTCTAATCCTTCTTCTTCTTGTTCCATGAAGACAAGTGAGTATGAATCTTCAAAAAAAATCTCAAATATAGTGCTTTCAACTCACTCTAACTCCTTCGCTTCCAAATTGTAATTAAAACCAAATATGAACTAAAATGAATGTTCTAAGCTTTCATATCATAAAACATAATATGTTATGGTCTAAATTCATAGCCAATTAAGAATATGTCACTTGTACTCCTTTCTTACCTTTTATGGATTGATTTAATTAAACTTTCTCTGAAAAAATTGGAAGCCCATAGAACAATATTGTCCAAAAAATTGTGGTCGCTTTTAATACCAAATAAAGACCGGATTAATTCCCACATTTCCTTTATAAAGTTTCATTTAAAGAAAAGTTGGTTGAGATCTCTCCAAGTTATGTGCAAATCAAGAAAGATATATGGAATTTTAGAGAACAATTTGAGTTTGGCTTGCCTATGGTAGCCATCCAAAGTAGTATAGAATAGTTAGGGGGCACAATAGAATCTCAGATAAGCTTGTACTAAATAACTTATTGTAGTGGCTCCCTGATTAAGAATTTGTATGACTGAATTATGAATATACCATGCTTACCTGACTACCAGATGATTCTATCTTGGTTTGATAAGCCACGTAAGTAAGTAGGTAGATTAGCTCTTAGCCTTTAAATGAAAACAATTGGATTTTAATACTTTTTAAAGTTCAGTTAATTAAACTCCTAATGTTTACTAAATCAACAATTTAACTCTCATTTATAATCCTATCAATTGATATATATAAATAAAATATTAATAATATTATCTTACATATATAAAAACACTTACATTAAGTTTAATGAACTTGAAGAAAGACACAGATCAAGATAGAAAGATTTGAAATAACTTATTGCCTTCTTTTTGCAACTGGATTTCCCAACGTAAGTCAACTTTACGGGAAAGTGGTGTAGCACTGTGCCCTATAGGTCGAAAGTTCAGTAGCTAAAAGCGTCAATGAAATGATTGTTTTATTACACATATTGAGTTTCGATATAATTATTTAAAGAATTAATGATAGAGAATTTGGTGAAAATTTAATAAACCTAAACAATAATTACATACCCAAATTTTCAAAAAGAAATTAAAATTTTGAGAATCAAACAATTTGAAAACATTACGGGCATATTATAAATGGAAATTAAAAATTTTCTTAAAATTCCATTGAATTGAATAAAGCAAGGATATGTTGGGTGGATATATATTGGTACTAATATGTGCATATCATATTGGTACTAATAAGTGATATTGGTACATATTGGTACTAATTAGGTGGATACATATTGGTACTAATAAGTGATATGCTAGTGAGGATTGTGCAACATCATCAACTGGAGATCTTACTACTGAGGCATATGTCAAAGCTTAGACTACAAAACAAATGTTGTTTAGCGATGGATATTACCGACAGAAAACCTTTGGATTCTGTCGATAATAGAAATTGACAACGGAATTAACTGACAGATAAAGGCGTCGTTAAAACGACAGTTGGTAAATTTATCGACGAACATTTTATGTAACCATCGGTGAATATACCAATAATTGGCTTTGACCGTTGGTAAATTTGTTAGCCCCAAATTTTTTTTTTAAATTAAGCATGATTAGATTAATTAAGTAAATTGAGTTAGCATTAATTAAGTTGACATTAATTAGATAAGATAGCATTAAATAAGTATGGTAGAATTAATGAAGTTAGTTGGCATGAATTAAGTGAGTAGTTAGAATTAAATGTGTTAGTTGAATTAAATGTGTTAGATATGTTAGTTGGGCTTGAGTAAAGGTTTGGGCCTAAATAAATAAATAGAAGAGAAGAGAAGATAAAGAAATGGGCTTAAGTTGTTAGTAGAAAGTGTAAGAAGGAGAAGGAATTAAATGAAGAAGAGGATGGGCTTGGGCCTTGGGCTTAAGTAAGGTTAGTAGAATTTATAAGAGAAGAAGAATAAGTGGAGTAGTAGAAGAAGAGAAGGAAGTGACGCAAATTAGAGAGAGGGAGAGAAGTGAGGTTCGTGAGAAAGAGAAGGAAGAAGGAGGAAAAGAAGAAAACTAGGGTTGGATTTTCAAGTGATTCAAGTAAGTATTTGAAGAAAGTTCAAGAGG
>JAOSBP010000008.1:25070626-25080871 GCA_027563825.1 Erythroxylum mucronatum
AAAAGTCAACTCTCAAGTCAAACTTTCTATCTCCAAAAGTCAACTTTCTTAATTTTTCAAATTCTCTCACTTTCTTTATTTCTTGATTTTCCACTCCCATTTCAATCAACTCATTCACTTGAACTTTCATAAACCATACAAATTTCCACAATTATCAAATACATCAACATCCAATAATGCTTTTCTCATAAATTTCCTTAAAGTATACATACAACATATATATATAGCACTTATTTTACATCATTTCTTATTTCTAAATTTTACTTAAAAAATCGGGGTCCAACATTCTCCATCCCTCATTGTTCTTCTTTGATCCCCAACTTGAAGAACGTTTAGTAACTCTGCAAAGGATATATTTGATAGATCTTTAGTAACTTCAAGTGATGAAATTTTTGACTCGTACCTTTCGAGAAGCGTCACAAGAAGCTTGTATACAACTTTTTGAGTAGGAAATTCTTCACCAAGTAACTTGATTTGATTGACAATGGACATAAGTTTGCTCCCATATTTCTTGACACCCTCATATTCTTCATTTTTGACATCTCAAATTCCCTTTTGAGATTCAAAATTTGCATCTTCTTATTTTGAGTGTTACCCTCAAATTCTTCTTTTAGTTTCTCACATGCTTCTTTAGGAGATTCACATGCCATTATACTCATGAAAATTCCTTCCATCATAGCCCAATGGAGGCAAGATAGAGCTTTTGGTTTCTTTGCCCTTTCTTCATCATTCTTCTTGATTTGTTTAGGGTTGGATTTTGCAAAAGAGGTGTAGGCAATAATCTCCCATAAACTAACAGCTTGCATGTAGGACTCCAAGTTGATAGCCCAAGAGTAATAATTTTCTCCATTGAAAATAGGAATTGGAATAGAGAAATTATTTGATGTCATTGCTAGGTTGAACACTCATAATTTTTTAAAAGGTTTTGTTGCTCAATCCTTAGAAGCCTAAGAATAACTGGAGCTCTGATACCATGTTGGAGAAAAAAGAATCAAAATAGAGAAGGCAAGGAGTTTTGTAGTTTAACTCATGTAATGTTCCGTTGTTAAATAAAGGCAAGACTATGCCTACTTAAATAGGCTTACAAATAAACTCAGCAAAAAAATAAGCCAACTATCTAAGAAAGTGGATAAATATCATCTCATGTAATCCTCCGCTAACAACTAGATAATATCAACAAAATATCACATGCTAATTAACCACAAACTCCACTAGCATACTAATGCTAGAAAATAGGAACTAACAAAATAAATTAATTTAATTATTTTGAAGCACTTACTAATGCCACTTCAGAGATTGGAATGCTCGCTTTAAACTATTTAGCTTTCAAGCATTATTTCCTTCACTTGTCCTTCCAATGGACGAGCAGGATTATCAATAGGGCGGCTCACTCTTTAGCTCAGGTAGCCTTATTATATGCAAACCTTTAACGTTGAGAAACTAGTCCCCCTTGTTTAGGTCCTAATTTATTGTTAGATAATTATAATTGTACTTCTTCTGCTAGCGAAAGGCTTATAGGATCTGGGTGTATAGGATAAGCCTGCCAGCTTAGGGGTTAGATTGTAGCCTTTCGGTTTTATGGTTTTATTCGTCAAAATAAAAAATAAAAAAATAGTCAAAAACGTACAAATATAATTAATACATCAATTGGACTGAATGCTATCACAAGATTTACGCCAAGAAGTTATTAAGTCTTGGAATTTCTATCCCCTCGTGAACCTATAGACTTCTCTTCTAGTGGAATTTTCACGACATGCTTTGGCAATTGAGAATATTATAACACATTGAGAATATATTCTGTGATATGGATTTGTTGTTAGCCAAAAGAATAAATAGGTATTGCTACTGCCCGGAGAAAAGGGTTAAAAAAGGAATGAATAATAATAATACATTTCCACGCAAACAGATATGGATGGAAAATCAATGTTTCAACTATACGACTCTTTTTGTTGAAAAACTAGAGAGGCATATATCAACTCATTCCATGCATCAGGGACCCCAGGAAGACACCAATGGCTGCAGTCTTGTCGCCTAGTTGAGACCCTTCTACCGGCAGTCAAGTTCTTGCCATAGATTGATGGATGTCCGTCCTTTCGAAAGTTGGTTAATCTTGTCACGTTCAATAGCTTCACGGGTGTTCTCATTCCCTGGATTGCCTCCTCTACTATTTTCATTTTCAAAGGATAGTTGTTCAGTATAGCCCCACCCAGTACCGGCTCACCTTCCCCATGACATGAACCTCCTGAATCCCAATCCCCACCTCTGTTCGTTGAAATTTACAACAATGGAAACAAAGAAACTTCACCATTATTTTATTCTTTAATCAAAAGCAGTAGAGCTGAAGGGCACTGAGAGTACCTGAAATGGGCAGAGGAGTATCCACGATAGAAGACTAATTGTTTTTTCGAATTCACATTGTCATCAATCCACTTTGCCCAAGTCCTCAAAGCCCTTCTGTAAGCCTCTACCGCATCAAACTGTGGATATAGATAATTACCTTCTTTATAGTAATTTTTCCTGCAACAGGCAGAGACACATATCACAATATTGTTTGATACATATGGAAGTGCATAAACAAAATGAAGAGAAATAGCAAGGTTTTCTTGTTAAATTTAGTTATGCAGTATCGGCCAATTTCTTATGAACTAACTTATCTGTACCAAGAATGGAGGAAAAAAAGCAAAGCTTTCTGCATTTGGCGTGGTCTGGAATTGTTATTTTGCTACTGATATTTCTGTTCTGATTATGTAGAAAGACCTTGATGATTTCTTTTTCTGTTCCCATTGAAAAATAAGTCCCTTTCAAAAATGTCTACAAAAACCATCCATTCTCGGAGTAAATCTATTGTGTACCTGTGCTTAGGATCGAGTCCAAGGACGATTCTCAAGAAAGTTAATATCTTTTCCCTTACTTACGTTGGTTCCCTTCCTCGCAGAACCTATTTTTGATGATGAAAACTGGCAGCACTTGTCAAAGACAAGGCATGCTGAGATTGGACTAAATTATTCTACTTCTAAGCTAATTTTTATGATAACTTGTTGCTTACTTTATTTCATAATGTAATAGCCTTATATAGGTAAAGAAACATAAAAGGTCAACCTAAACTAGGACTCATAGAAAGACTCCTATTCAAGTTGTGTTAGGACTCTTAGAAAGACTCCTATTCAAACTGTTTTTATTAACATAACTATAACATAAACTAGTGAAGAAATAATAGGAAAATAATACTCCTACTAAAAATAAAACAATACTCTATAGACTCCTAATACAACACTCCTCATTGCAAGCAGCTGTTATCTGCCTCATATGTTCTTCCCACAATGCATCCATGTCAAAATCCAAAGGCTAAGAATTGACCTTTTCCTCTTATGTGCATTCATTACGAATAGTAAGTCATTTGGGTCCAAACAGCTAAAAAATATGACAACCCAAAATTTTAGAATGAAAATAGTAAAATAATCATCTTCATGTCTTATATATTTGGATTTTAAAGATATGGCTATGTACAGGACAATCCACCCTAGAAGATGGAGAGAGCAGAAGTACAAGAGTGAGACCCATCAAAAAGGAGGTTTAAAGCCAGAATGAGGGGGGAATACATGAAAACCAGATTCATTCAAGAGAATTCCTTGCACAGAAGAAATGCAGAACATTTCAAAAAGTAAGAAACATTACCCACGAGCAGTCTTTCCATGAGTCCACCAGTGCCCAGTATTAAAAACAAGAATGTTAGCTCGCTTCCATCGGTTAGATGTCTTGTCAATTCGGTCTATTGATAATGTTGGATTTGAGTTTCCTTGTGCATTAATACGAAGACCTTCCCTCACAAGGAAATGTGACCTCACAAATTCCACAGTGCAGTCATAATCCTGACAATAACTTTCAAGCATCATTTGTTTTCACTTTTATTTTCCTAATCCAATATGTAAGTAAGTTCAGTTAATCTATCATGCGTACGTAAGTAACAACTGACATTTACTAAGATGCATATCCAGTAATTTGAGGTTAAGAAAAAGCATTACTGAAGAAGCATCGGCTATACAAATGCACGTTTTAGATGATTTTCATTTTTTCTATTCAAGCATAAACAGAAGGACTTCTAAATTTGAACATCTGGTGAATCACATAAAAACAGGAGGCACATCAAGGAAAATGACAAACATAAACTTTTGTTACCATAAATTTGAAGATGTAATAGCCTCTGCCCTTGGTTATCTTATGACCATGGACCTCATACATTCTTCTCTTATCATGCAGGCCTTCACGAAGGAGACATAGCAATGATTCAAATTGGTTTCGGTTCATGGAATCACCAACCAACATAAGCCTCTTACCACGTAGTCTTCTCAAAAAGTCTGACGCATTAAACCTACAAGTGAAACGTGAATGCAGAAAAACTGCATTCCTGATAAATAATGTCAAGCAATAAAAAGCAAAATGACTCCAGTTGAGATTTGCATCACTGTGTTCAGTAAATTCCTCAATGGAAGCAAAATTTCTCCAAGTAGCTTGAATGCTCCAACTTTAGCCCACATATTAGACATGCATGTAATCAAATGTGTGCATGAAAAGTATCTATAAGTGGAATTTATTGACTTTCAATGTGAGTGGCTATGTTCCAAAGCTCCTTTCATCTAAATTTCATCCCTCACCTAGTTCAAAATTTCTACGATTGCTCATTTAATCTATAAAACAATATCTCTGCAATAGAATGTGTAACCACACCCATCCCTCTCACACAAGAAGGTACTATCATTCAACCAATTTCCAGGTTTTATCGGCGAAGGAGTTTGATGTAGGACAAATAGAGGAATTATGAACTAGTAGTAACAGCACAAAATTAGGAAGTGTGGATGATATTAGGCTGCTGAAGTATTAGGTTTCAAGGTTGAATTTTGGCTAGGAATGCAGAATTTTCTGATTTTGTAAAGCTGGGAATTTAAGGTTTGATTGCTGGAATTTAGGCTTAGGATTTTAGGGCTTAAGATGGTTGGAATATAGGTTTGAGATGGCTAGAATGTAGGTTTAAGAGGGTGGGAATTTGAGTTAGGGCTGCTGGACTTTTAGGAAAGAACACAAAGAATGGAAGGTAGGAAACTAGGCCATTGCTGGAACCCAGAATCACTCCTAGAAGAAAGCATCACACCTTCTAATTGAAAACTCTCAAGTTATAGAAAAATTACATATTGCTTCTTATTGATGAAAAGCTAAGTACAAACATATAGAATTCTTAGAATCCTTATTCTAGTAGGAAAAGGATTTCTAATTTAAATCCTAATAATAATAGAACTTCTATAAGTCCTATTCAACTAGGATAACATATCTAAAACAGAATAATATAATACTCTACTTCCTATCTAATAAGGAATCCTAATGCTATCTTAATTTCAGCCTTTATCTTCAATTTCAATTCAATTCCCAATCTTCATCCCACCAAATTAAAGCATGTGATTGATTAATCTTTCCTTTTTTATTTCTCTTATAGACTTTAAGTTCTTTTCCATCAGACTTGTGCTGTTTGAACTATCAGAGAAAGAGACAAGAACATTTATGGTGCAGAATAAGAACCAAAAGTTTTTCAACTTTGGAAATTCTGCAATCAAGGGAGATTAAGTTAAAATCTTTTAACCAACTGTAAGATATTATCAAAAAGATGACACATGATATGTTATAGTGTTGCGTGCAAACAGTGACTTGAAAGCAGGCATAGTCCTTGTAATTAGTTCATATGCAAGTTATCCATCTTGTCACAATAAGGAAAAAGGATATACCCAACATTTTTCGTTTTCTGCAATGTTATTTTAATTGTAGCAGTAGATTCTACAAGAAAGATCATACTGCAATAGGCCATGCATTAGCTTGGTTGTATGTGTCAGCTATATATTGCTGCAAGCTGGCGACAAATACACTTTCTAAACAAGAACTCATGAACTAAGTGCTTTGTGAAGCCGCGATGCCCGCAAAAATTGCAGGAGAACAATGGAGTGTGATATTATCCCACAAATATTGCGGGAATTCTCATATTCTTCCATGTACTAGCTCTCTCTTGTGGCAAAATAAGATGGTCAAAGTTTCCTGCTATAGTTTTCTCTCTTGGTTTCAGTCTTTGAATATCTTCCATTCTTGTTGAAGTTAAGCAAGGGGCCCTGGTAAGGCAGAGTTGCGGTCCTTCAAGTTAACAGTTTTATCAAATACACTACAAGAGTGATATTTTCCAGTTGCGTTTCATAGACATTTGAAGTATTAAAACTTATATAAATTACTGTGATAACCAAGTTCCATAAAGCTGCTTTTTTTCGCTGTTATGCAGCTCAATATTTGATATCCAATTCTTCTTTTTACTTCAAATCCTCAACCACTTAGATATACCATTGCTTCCTTTCTAAAATCTCAGAATCCACAGCAATTTTACAATGTCTCATTCATGTCATTGAGATCACTAATATTTGAACCAGAAGAAATTATGGCACTAGATTAAGATATTTGTTTCACCTAAAAAGGGTCCCCGGTTATCAACAAATCAAAAAGTCTACAAGGTAGTATATGCAAAAAAACCATAGATTGACATTAGGGAATAGATATTCAAAGAATTTGGTCTGCTGCAGATACAAGGGAGGATGTGGAAGAAGAATAAACAAGTTAAAATGTTATGCACTCAAGGGCCTAGAATTCAAATAACGTGCTGAAGTATTGATGGTGATTTTATCAAATAGTATGATACACTATGTGGTGTCAACTGATATCACTTACACATTGAACTACTATGATTTTACAATAATCGTATAATAGCTTAATTCCATATTTTCTCAAACATCGACTGACAAGTTATAAACAGATAGACGTATGTTTTTAACTTAGTAGCCAAACTCGGAACAATACATCAGGAGACCGACAAATAACTCATTGCATAGGTTAGATTAAGGACCCTATTTGGACAACTATGTTATGAATACAGCAATACCAGCAAACTGCTCGGACTTTGATAGCTTCCCAAATCAACATCTGTTTAAATAATGCAGCTCAATGTCCTCCCAATAAAGGTAATCAAGTTAAATATGATCAAACCCGTAGGATCAGACCAAGAAAGCAAACCATTAAAAGAATGTAAGCAGCACAAGTATGGCCAGACAAATAAAAAAAATATCGACAAGAGAAGACACACCTGGGAAGATCACAACCGTCGGGCTTCCAACGCCATTGTAAATAGTCGGAGTCACGCCTTCCATTGCTTTGGCAGTCAAAAGCCTCGTCCACATACGGACATGAACCGGGTTTATAAATTGGGTACCCGCCATCTTTCACCCAAGTTCCCATGTACAAATCACACTCTTTCACGCTTTTCGTCAACTTATCATCCACAACATCGACCGCTGCTGCAACAGCTTTAGCAGAATGTAGGTCAGCGTTGGTTTCACGCTCTTCATGGCTCTGCATCAAATGATCACCCCCATTATCAACCTTCACAGCAACAGGTTCAACAGAATCTGGGTCATTTATACCACTTTCTCGAGAACTCTTCGTCAAACTACCATCCCCATTAGCAACAGTAGGTCCAACAGGGTCCAGGTCAGAATCTGAGCCCTTTACGTTGTCTGGAGACAGCTTCCCATCAACGTAACCAAGACCATCCTTTGACTCCACTGCTTGAGCTTCAGAGATCGAAGACTTCAGCTGGTTGCTCAACGACTCTGCTCCTTCCACCTCATCAGACGACGATTGAGGAGGAGTAGCGGAATCGGGCAATGATAAATGGACACTAGAGACTGGAAAGAAGTCTCTGTACATAATGAGAGCGGGCTCCAGAGCCCGTTTGCTGAAGAGGAAAATGGTTAAAAGGAAGAGGACAAGGAACAGAGAGGTCGTCAAAGTGTAACGATTCTTAGGCGAAGAGTTACTGGCCATCTGATGCTGAATTGATTTGGTTGAGCTGTTCTGCTTTTCCTTTCATCAAGCAAGGAGGCAAACAGAATGGAGATTGTGAGGAGCGGGTCACTCCGAGTCCGAGGCATCAGTATCCATGCTCCGTTTCTTTCCCGAAATAGTTAGTATTGTAAGATACTTTGTTTGACATGATCAATAAACAACAGGGGTAATTAATTAATCAAAAGGAATAGTCTAGTCTAAATTATCTTACCTTACTAAATTAACATGTGTTGGAATATTATCGGTACAAGCACTCGACTTGGAATATTATATTTACTTTATAGGTGAATAAAGTTGAGTCACAAAATTCAAAACATATAATCCTTACAATGTAAAACCAAAAAATTTGATGAAATTGACATGTAGCACCTAATTTTAATGGATAGCGGAAAACTAGTATATACTCCCTCCTATCTAAAATAAAAGTCGTTTTAGAGGGATTTTAATTATTCAAAAATAAGTGTCGTTCGTGATTTTTCATGCATGTTTATGATTTTATTTCTGAAATTACCCTTTAATTTCTCTTACATCTTAATTATACAGATTATACAAATTATATTTTCAAGGCATTTTAACATGCAATTAATAAGGGTATATGAAACATTTCATGTGCATTGCTTTAAAACGACTTTTATTTTGGATAGGAGGGAGTATTTTTATAATACATTTATGATATAATCGGGTCAACAATCATAATTATTTAACTATTTTATTATTAATTAAATCTAAACATAAATTATTAGTTAGACTAGTATTACGTCATATTCCAGCATTATGCTATTTGGACTAATCATAAAATAATCGTAAAATTAAAAAACATAACTTTAATTGCATGCAAATATTCGTACACTACATTTGTTCCTCACTATACTAGGTTTCCAAATAATGATATAAATAATTTTAATCATGGTCTATAAATATGCCTCGTAGACTTTACCATTAAAATATTAAGACATAAAAATGTACATTATTATAAAACAAGAAATCATCACCGTAAAATTAGAAACATATAATGAGCTTAAAACAAGAAATCATCGCTATAAAATTAGAAACACATAATGAGTTCATAGTGCTAAAATCATCGTAAAATTCGATAGTATAACCAAGAACCGTTTCACCTATATGTTTAGTAAATGTCTTTGGCTGTAAACCCTAGTTAATGAATTTGTTGTCATCATATTAGTAGTAACATACTCTATAAACACTTTTTTTTAACAAACTTCTTAATAGCAAATTACTTAAATTTCATATGTTTGGTACCATTTGAAGATTTGTCATTCTCGAAGAAATGATCATAATAAATTTTTAGTGACATGGTAATGATGTTGGCAATTTTAAGTACTGGAATAAATTTCTCCAACCACAATGCATGATTCAAAACATGTCACAAACTATGATCGTGGCAATTAAGTATTGGATCGAAAACAAAAGCATACTAGATTTAGTTAAACGGTAGATTTCAAAAACTTTTTTCGAAATCAAAACACAGCGGAAGCAAGATAACCAAATCAACATGTTTAATCCATACATGATATGGTATTAGGAAAATAAATAACATAAAATGGTTGAAATTTTACCGACTCCTTTGCTACAACTTTAACTCCTCGTTGTGCTATCCTCTCCTCGTTATTGTTCTCAATCAGTCCGATCTACCACTTGTTCTCCTTGGACAACTTGGTGAATAAGATCCTTTGGTGGGAAAAGAGAAGAAAATATTGAAGAGGTTTTTCTTAGTTGAAAGAAAGAAAATGAGAGACTCTTCTCATTAGCAATTTCGGTAAAGGAAGAAGGAAGAAGATGATTACCACTTCTTTCACTTAATCAAAAATGAAAAAGAGAGAAATAAATGAGAATTTCTCATTTGTTTAATATGGCTAGAAGAAAAGAAAAAAAAAACCAAAAGCAAGACATTTATTTTTGGTTAACAAATGAAAGAAGGGAGAGAGAACATCAGTTGCATTACTTCCTTCTTTAACCAAAAGAATGCTAAAAGGTTTATAAGTTTTTCTACATGCTAATATTAAATGACAACCATTAAACCATTTAATGATAAGATCATTAAACCATATAATGAAAACACCATTAACCCATTTAATGATGATGAAGCATGATAAAAGCTCACCTTATATTTAGCAATTCAATGCTAAATGTGCAGCCATAAAATTTAGCTATATAAAACTGAAAACTACATCACGTAGTTTCAATTTTTGCCCTCCCTTTTGTCTTTACAAAATTTGTTTTTAATTTAATTAATCTAATTAATTAAATCAAACCAAAATCCAGCCCAATATTAAATGTTCACTTTGGGCTTCTAATTAACAC
>JAOSBP010000008.1:25080971-25095353 GCA_027563825.1 Erythroxylum mucronatum
CGCTTACCACTACTACATTAATTTGTTTTAACGGAAGTGATTTCTTTTATATTTGGTTGCAGGCGACAGCATCACCAATGATTTAAATGAATTATATGGTGTTAATTATACATGTATAATGTGAATTGATGATGATGAATGAAGAAGAAGTATGTCGGATAGGCTTGGACAAAATGATGGAAGAAGGAATGGATGGATGTAATGAGTTATGTAATTATGATGAATATGGCTTAAATGAAAGAAATTGGATTAAATGGAGTGGTGAAATGTGTCATTGATTGGAAGTGTTTACTATATAACATGATAGGAGCATGAATTATTATGATAAATTCTTGAAAATATGACTTGAAAGTCATGCAGATTAGGTGTTTGATAAAATGCCTGAGTGAACTTGGCTTAGGATTTAAGGCTTTATAATAGTATGCATTGGAAAACACTTTCATGTTTACTTAGAGTGAACTTGAATTGTTGGTTAGATTGACGAGTAATGGCCTAATGTTCTTAGATGAAAAATGTACTTAATTAGGTTTTGAAATGAGTAAGTATTGGATTAAAGGCATTAAATGCCTTAGAATTGTAAAAGAAAAATTAATGTGAATAGTAAGGAAGTAACCATGTGAGAAGATTAATGGTCGAATTCTAGCTTAAAGGGAGTAATATTGTATTTTATACACTTTTATGATGGTGTATAAATATGAAATTTATGTTTAAGTAGAAATTTCATTATATGTCTTTTTATGTATAAAGACTCAGGAGCTGTGAATCAAGGGGCTCGTACCGAGGATTGTTGAAGTTAAGAGAGTGTATATCTTCTTTTGAGGTGAGTTGGGAAAAACATATTTCTCAAATAGGATTGGAACATCCTAAGATAAGCATGATGACTTATACGTGAATTTTGAACCTAGGCAACGTATGGTAGAATTGAATTTCAAATGGATGCTAATATGCTTAGGTATTTAATAAACGACATTGTTTTGAATAACATTTTGCACTTGGAGTGCAAAGGATGACTTTTATTGCATGAAATAATGTTTTGAAGTTTACATATGAATTAATGTTTTGAAGTTTACATATGCATAATTGAGTCATTTATGCTGTGTGTATTTGTCTTTTGGCTTAGAGCCATGGCACAGTTTCTTTTTATGGGTTGGACTGATAAATAAAGGCATGGTGCCTTGCTTGATTTTTTTACTTAATAATTGTATATGATTTGTTTTCTGATTGGTGAGGAAATGATTGGCCAATCGTGTGCTAGGCACATTAAATTAAGTGACCCCCGTACCCTTGACGCTGGTATATAAAAGTCGAGTCCCTGTATCGACACTTTTCTACGGGAGTTGCGGGTGATTCCACACCTAAGGTCTGGAAACCAACGAGGTCATCACCTAGGGTCATGATGCTCTTATCGACTATATTCTGGACTCTCCACAGATGAAAGTCAAGCCAACAAAGAGGATCGGTGGGTGTGTACATTAGTTTGGCCGATTAGTATTGTCAGACATGATTGTTTTGGCTTATCCTGATATTAGTTTTCTGATGAGATTTGATTTATACATATGATGTTTTTTGTGCTTTTGTGTACTGGAACTAGAACCTATGTTCACCAGATGAGTGAATTAATAGGCTAGGCCTATATGGTTCCTAACCAGTATACGTTGAGTTATAGGCAAGGCTTATGTGTTTTCTATATGTTGTATGTTCAATTCATAGGATATTTACACCATCTTAGTGTGTATCGAGTTCTATTCGTGATATATATTTTTCCTACTTACTGAGTACATAATGTACTCAGCCCCTCTGCTTTCCAACCATGCAGGTTAATTTAGTGAGATTGAAGCTCTGTGAGGATCGTGCGGTCTTTTGACATTTTCGAGACACTACCGCACGTAGGTAATCTCTATTTTGTACTTTTATTGCATAGTGCCTCATAAATTGTTTTCTTTAGGCTAGTTATGTAAATATGCTTTATAATTTTACAAATTTAACTCTTAACTGTTTTATCATTGCAAAAAGACCTTATGTATGAACTTTGATATTATTGATGAGGTTGCTTTGAGTAGACTTTAAGGTCCTGAAGTTATGGTCAAATTTTTGGTGTGAATATAGATGTGTGTTTAAATTGTTTATAGGTTTTGGGATTTTTAAAATACAGCCATTGTGCTGCCTAAATTTTTCAACAAAAAAACGAGAGAAAGATATTCGGTTAGCCTTGCATAGTCAAATTAAGGACACCGTGAGTGTCCTTAGCCTGGGTATGCAGCGGTTGTCATGGGCCTGATGTGGTACCAAGTCGTGACAATCACAATGATAGCTGGTAAATAATGTCATCAGTAGATAATTATAAAAGAGCTCCACCCAATTATTTTTTATAATATAGCCAATTATGATAGGCATACCTGTTTCATTCATAGTTTCCATATAATTCCCATAATCGTTTAACATCTTCCCAATCCCATCATCACCATCATCATTAACATCATAATCATCTACATCATTATTGTTGCTATCATCATAACTTGTACCAACACTTCTACTACAACTTTCTTCCTTACGTTTGCCTTGATAAACCCATAGAGTATAGAATTTATCTGTGCCTCAGATTAGCAAGTGATTATATACCACTTCTTTACTTTGAAAGTTGACATTTAAGCAATCGATGCAAGGACATTGAATACGAAATTCATTGCCCATTTGATGCTGTACAAATAGCATGAAATGCTTAACTCCTTCTATGTAGTTAGTGGATCACTTCTGATAAGACATCCAATTTTTATCCATGTAGCTATACAATAAAAAGTAAATTTGATAAGACGTAAGTAACTGAATTATTAAATGCAATACTCATTCAATTTCACGTGACTACAAAAGTTACTACTAATTAGAAAGGGTCTTCTCGTTGTGACTCCTAGGTATGTGGGGTTGTTTACACCATCTTCTCGCTGTTGCTTTAAGGTTGTGGAATTTTTCACTGATAAGCCTCATCAGAGCAGCATCAACAATTTTAGCCTATACACCACCCTAAGGGTTTATTATGCATTAAATTCATATCAATTTTACGTGACAATAAAAGTTACTTCTAATTAGAGTATTTCTAATTGAAGTTTGTTCACAAAGATCGAAAGTAAAGAAACACTAAGGTATGTGGCATGCTTTACACCTGTGAATTGAGAAAGAGTCTTCACGCTGCTGCTCCTAAGCTTATGGAATTTTTCACTGATAAGCCTCATCAAAGTTGCATCACTAGTTTACAGCCTATATACCATCCTACGGGTTTATTATGTATTAAATTCATAACATTTTCACTTGACAATAAAAGTTAATATTAATTAGAGTATTTTTTATTGAAGTTCATCCACAAAGATCGAAAGCAAATAAACACTAAGGTATGTGGCGTTGTTTACACCTGTGAATCAAGAAAGGGTCTTCTCACTGTTGCTCCTAGGCTCGTGGAATTTTTCAGCCATCAGACTCATCGGAGCTGCATCATAAGTTTCTAGCCTATATTGGTTATGCATTAAATTCATAACAATTTTATGTGACATTAAAAGTTACTACTAATTAGAGTATTTCTAATTAAAGTTCATTCACAAAGATCGAAAGCAAAGAAACCCTAAGGTACCTGGCATTGTTTACACCTGTGAATCGATAAAGGGTCTTCTCCTTGTCACTCCTAGGTTCGTGGAATTTTTCACCGATAAGCCTCATCGGAGCTACATCACTAGTTTCCAGCTTATATACCATCCTACGGGTTTATTACGCATTAAATTTATATCAATTTTACATTGCAATAAAATTGACTACTAATTATAGTATAAGTATCTTAGACAAACCAACACCTCCTTTGTATTTACACAAAACCCAAATACAATTACTTGTACTATTAAACACAAAAATATGGTAGACTAGTTAGAAAAGTTATCTAGCTGGAGACAACCACAAAGTATAAGGACGAAGGACGATGTTGGACAATTATTAGCAGTTTTCAACACAAAAACTCAGCCTGTGACATAATACACATATTAAAGC
The DNA here is from genome assembly GCA_027563825.1 of Erythroxylum mucronatum. Taxonomy (NCBI): domain Eukaryota; kingdom Viridiplantae; phylum Streptophyta; class Magnoliopsida; order Malpighiales; family Erythroxylaceae; genus Erythroxylum; species Erythroxylum mucronatum. Next base: position 25,084,998 of record JAOSBP010000008.1, read on the forward strand.
AATCACATTTATTACTACAAAATGAAAGAGGATTGAGGAAAAAGAAATTCTTCAAACAAAATACAAAATGCGATTAGCACAACTTCATTCTAAAAATACTTATTAATTGTACCTATTTAATATGGTTATATACAGATTTAGAAATGCCTTATTTTTCTCCATTTTGTTGTGGTGTCTTAGATGTTGAAATGTTATGAACTATTCCCTTACCTTCACAACATGTTTCAAGTTTCTCATTTATAAATCTCTTGTCATAATCACTTTCAACATGGTTAATTCCCTTTTCATTTTGAATTCTTTTAACATTCTCTACAAAAGCATTAAAATACTCGTATTTAAAAGTAACAAAAATCTCTCAAGTGTACCTACTAAAAAGTATAATGTCTACCTCCTATACTAGCTACTAAACAAGCTCAAATGTAAAAGTCACACAATTTGTAAGATTACATTATTTTTTCTTTTGAATGAACCTTTCACTTTTCTTAACCATTTAGTGTGCCTCCCAAATGATATTAATAAGTTAATTTATGAAAGATTCCAAGTAAAAGGTCATAAATCAAGTCAATGAAAGAACAAAGTGATCAGATGATCAAAATGAGCAAACCGAAGCACCTACAATAGCATAACACTCCCATCAATTACTCCTTAATGTAACAGTCAATTCATCAACTGCCTTAGATATATCATAAATTCATCCCAACATCAGAACCAAAATCTCGTCTTTTTCCTTCCATCACTAACATTAACACGTTCAATTTGTTTTCCAATCACAGTCAACCCAAACTAACGAATAAAACTCACTATATTGACCCTTAATACACCCAACATCCCATAGTTGTCCAACCAAGCACAAAATAAAACCAAAATTAAACAACTCACCATGTACTTACACAAAGGAGAGAAGACAGAACCACATCATGAAGAAGAAGTTCATCCAAATAAGATGGAAGGTTGTCAGTACTAGGGAAAGAATGAAGAACAAAATAAACGAGCAGGAGAGAGAAAAGAGTAGGAAAAAATGAGGGGGATGGGAGGAGTCGACTGATAAATAAAAACGACGTCATTGAATTTTTTTAAAAACATTTTCATACATTTGATGACGCTTCTTACAAATGTCGCCATATGTTGTTACAGAATTAAATTTTTTGCAACTCTTTCTTAAATTTGTCGGTAAATGTAATTTTTGGTGACGACATTGTTAAAAAGTTGCTAAAATAAGATTTGGCCACAATTGTCTAAAATAGTCGTCAAATCTACATTTTTGTACATTTTCTATTTTCCTATAGTATATTAATATATCAATAATATAAAATGGTTTACAATTTGTATATAGTAAATAGGGTTTTGTGACTCCAACTCATATATTTTAAAAGATATTAATAAGAAATATTAATTTATTTTTAATTTTATATTTATAGAATTTTCTCTTTGTAATATAAATTTTCTACAAAATGTTACCCAATTTATATATAGTAATTAGAAATTTGTCACACCATATAAAATTATGAAATCATATATATTTTAAAAGACATTAAACTCTAAATTTTATTTATGTAATACAAATTAATTTTGTGTTGTTTGTCATATAAATTTTTAAAATAACCAAAATTTATTGAATTCCATTGTTTACAATATTGTAATTATCTTTTAATTAATTACATCATAATACATATAATTATATATGGTAATTAATATAATGCGAATGTTATTCCATTACCATTTCGTGATGGTTGTGGACATTGATGCCAAATGGTAAATTTATTCCTTGCATTATCCAAGATGACGTCGTGTTGTTTAGCAGAAAACGACGCCATTTTCTACTAGGTTATTAACATAAAAAACGAACCCGTCAACATTTATACTGTCCAATAAGCGTTGTCCCCTCTGTTGTGGTCATCTCCTGCGTTCTGCTTGTCATCGTTGAAGAAGCATCATTACTTGTGTTGGTATTGTTCTTCTTTTATATTTTCAAACCCTCCTTGTGCTTTGTTTATTTGTTATGTGTAAGAGTTTATTGTGATTATTGTGTTTTTTATGAGTTGACATTGTTTCCCACCTTCCTTACCTATTTGACAAATGAAGGCTTCTACAATAGATGTTTATGTATATATTTACATTTGATTGTACCACTTATAATATACAAATGTATCTATCAAAATGAATTATACATAACACTTAAAAGTCAAATGGTAAAAACCAGAAATATGGTCAACTGTGTTTTTATGTTAGACATTATAATTAAAACCCAAACTAACAACCTATTACTCTTATTCTTAAAAGACCAAATCTTTTAGCATACAACCTTATATAATGGAGTTGCTCAAAACTAGCAAGCTAATTTAAAGAAAAATCTACTAAACGTAGTACATACACACCTAACATTATCAACCTTATGAGATCACAAAATTAATACATTGCTAGAGTGTTGGAATATTCAAATAATAATTCTTTTATTGACTTTTCAGAATTAACTTGTTACCATTAATTCATCATGAAATGTCAACATGGAGACTAGTTCACGATTATGGAAATGAGTTCCGCTGGGAAAAATGTAGCAAAATTGCCCAAGATCAAGAACAAATTAATGAAAAACAAATCCCCTCTTCATACACTAATAAGCGTTTGCCTTCCATGGCCTATCTTCTTCAACGTTTTTAGTATCATCCACTTTTCTTATTATCTAGATCTCATTTCCTATTATGAAGCTATTATATATAAGAACATTTGATTGTATATAATATATGTTATGTTAAGCTTCCTCGAATATGCAAGAGGATATAGATGGAAATGGAGGCAGTGGTGTTGTCCCAATGGTTTGTATGTTATTAGGAAAATCGATTGTCTTAGGACATTGGTCGATTGCAAAACTATGCCTGCTCATGTGGCGATTATGGCATTTATCAGTCAAGTATTTATCTGTTCAAATTTGATTTCCTCATATCGTTTGAATTATGTTTAATTGTTTTATTCTTTATGCTTATTAGCTGAAATGCTTAGTACGTGCAATTCATCTAATATAGCTGTGCATACTCGATTTGGCACATCGTTCACTATATCTTCTGCAAATTTCGCTAAAGCAAAGAAGTTGTTAAAAGAGGGTGTCAATTCACTATACTATGAGGGTCGACAATTCTTAACTGTTTCAACATGCAATTCATCTAATACCGTTGTGCATACTCGACTTGGGACATCGTTCACTATATCTTCTGCAAATTTAGCTAAAGCAAAGAAGTTGTTAGAAAAGGGTGTCAATTCACCATACGATGAGGGCTGACGATTATTAACTATTTCAATTGCTGGCTTGGAGTGTGCAAGGAGGCTTCTTGGGAATCCAAACATCTACCGACTCTAATGTAAATGGGAATCCAAACAAATAATTATTTCTTTTCCTTGTCAATTTAATATTAGGCGTTGAACTTTATTTGTTATTTTGTCTGTAAGAATTGTTAAAACTTCTAATTAACATTTTGCACTACTTTCAAATATATCTCATTTATATATTGCTCACCATGTTTCGATATTTATATGTAGTATTATCTTATTGTTAATTAATATTAATGATTAAGAATAATAGTAGTTAACTTAAATTTATGATATTTTCATCTAATATAACATTAAAATTTTAGTTATGATTATCTTTTATGTTAAAAATATATTTAATTCACAAAATTTAAACAATATGTTTTTATGAAATTTTTGTATAAATGGGGGTGTAGTACTACTATGTATAATATGCATCATTAAAGAATCATTTGTGTATAAATCCGTAGGATGGTATATATTTACAAAACTTGAATGCATATATTTAAGCAAATTTATAAACAAAACAAATGAAAAATATGAAAATATATAAATCTCAAATAAAATTTGGATTAATAACATTTAGCATTAAAAATTATCCTTTCAACATTATTGTTTTTAAGAATACTATCACATACAATAGTTCATTAAAATTTGCCTAAGAATTTATATTGTAACATTATTTTTCTAACTTTTTCGCAACGTTTCAATAATTCATCGCTAAAAGCCAAACATTATGCTTTATGCTATTGCTGCACATCTCTGCCAAATTACCAACAAAAAGAACTATACGTCGCAATACGTTGCATATTTTGCGACGATTTATACTTATCGTCGCGCAAAGTGTTCACTGTGTTGAACACCTACTGACGATTGACTTAAGTGTCGCTAATTTATATCGCATTGCCAAAGAAAAATAAAATCCGTCATACAAAGTGCAAATTTTAGCGACAAAATTGCCAATTGGTCGCAAAAATTGCTCCTCCTGCAACGAACCCGAAGGACCTTCGTCAAATGTTAGATTTTAACAACTATTAGGTGATTCGTCGCTAAATGTTTGTCTTTGGGCAATGCGTTTGTTAATCGTCGCTAATACCTCCCTTTCTACGATGATTTGTGATGCGTCACTGAAGAAATCTTGGCAAATTGTCTACTTTGTTGTAGTGTGCTTTGATATTTTACTTATTTCAAAACAGCTTGGTACATGTAGTTAGACAGCGCAGTTAATTCGTTATATCATTTTTATTTTTCAATTGCTTTTATATATTAATTTTCATTACTGTTTTAACAATTAATTTCGTTTTTAACACATGTCTATATATGCTATCCAACTAAACGTCTAGTATCATACAAGCGTGTTTAACAAATTTCCGGGGAAAAAAATTACTTACAAGAGGTTTATGGTCTGTTTTGACTTTTGAGTCACTTATCGGTGGGAGTTGAAGGAAACTAAAACTTACAAATCTGATTCATCACTGGTCTCATTTGAGTGGACCAAATACGACGAATGATTAAACATATCTCAACACCTCTGGGGGCCCAAAATAATTACATAATCATATCCAAATCATTATTCTCTCTCTTTACCCGTAGATATGTATTGAATACTATACGGTATACAGGCACAAATTGAGATTCCCCGATATTCCGGCCTTTCTTAAATGCACTCTTTCAACCTCCAAACCGCCCTAACACACCAGAGCTTTTTCTGTTATATGTAGAGTATACTAGTAGAAAAACACCAAAACAGCTCAGAGCTTAGCTAGAGTCTAGAGAGCACACAAAATGTTAAAACAAAACGAATTCTGATAATTGCCTTTGAATTCAAAGCATATGCTGGCAGACATTGCAGCTCCAACAGTAGCTCCATTAAATTTCACAAATGAGGACATTAAATTATCACATTCCGTCGAGAACGATAAAGGGTTAAGCATTTAGTTTACACTGACACAAATTCAATGTTCTTTTCCCCAATCGGGGAGCATGTCTGGTCAGTATAACTGTCAAAAAAGTCAAAGCACCATTGCTTTCTTTTTGCTTCAACCCTAACCAAGCGTTTCTTTTTTCTTTTCACCAACTCTTTTACCCTTTCCTGTAGTTTCTTCTATATTCAATCAATGGTCAAACGCCGGAGCAATGTTAGGAACCAGATTATTAGTTTCTAGGATGAAGTTTACGACTACCTTTTGTTGTCACAAAGCAGAAAATATTATTACGATACATTATGGCTCAGGGTTGAATATATATTCTGGTCTTAGTTATTGTTTACAGTTCATGGTACGAAGCCTTTTTCTTAATCAAGTGCTCGCAGTTGGATATAAAAATATGCAGAGTAGGTATGGCATTGAACAAAAAGCAGAAAAGCAACATTTTCAGACTCGAAGATCGTACAACTATTATATAATATAAATACATCAAATAAAAGCTCCAAAAACACTCATATCTAAGGATTAAAATCGCTATAAACTAATTTCTAGCAATTAATAAGGACTTTGATGAATATGGAAAACTTCTCACAATCCACTTCAAATAAAGGACTGATACAAAAACAAAGCAGGATGAACATTAGGGTACTGTTGGTCGTCAACTTCTACCTATTATGCAAAGGATTTGGACCAGTGGGAACAACTCGCTCTTCATCTAAAGAGTTGTTGTTCGTAGTGAAGTCCGTGAAGTTGATGGCTTCAACTGATTCTTCGGATGAACTGATAATCTTCTTGGCTCCACCGACGGTGTAGAAGAAAGTTCTCCTTGGCAGAACTTGAGAGCCAACAATTGCAGAAGTCAAAAGACATGTAGCTATGACGACGACAGCAAATCTCATTGCACCTGTTTTCCACTCCCAATAATTTTTTTTTCTCTGGAAAATAGAGAAAAACCCAGTAGAATACGAATGACACACGAGAGATTTATATACTTGAAAAGGGACCACACGCACAGGTGAGAGAGAAAACAAAGAGGCAAAAGGAATACAGATATGCTATACCATACCAGTGAATGAAAGAGATAGAAAGATACAGAATGGTTTGTTATGGTTCAAAGGAAGTTATAGATACATTAACTATGGTTCCTGGGATTACAGCAATGTTTGATATATCACCATCTATGGATCCAAACGTCCACCAAACTCATTTATTGCTTTGAATTCCATTGGATATAAAAGTAACTACCTACTTACACTTGGAAGAGTAAAACTAGAAAAAAGAAAGTAGATATGCGACATTTTTAGCTTCTAACAAGGACCCTATCTAGGAAGTCTCCCACTTAGGTCAGAGCCAATAGACAGATCTCTGTCTCTATTTACAATTAGAATATTAGAGGAGAAGTAGATAAATGGATTTTTAATATAAATAAATAATAGCTTGCTGTGAAAATAGCTTGCTATAGAAGTACTTGGGATCCTAACATCTAGTTTCTCTCTTAATCGAATTTCCTTTTCTGTCGCGCATGAAATATTTGAATGCTTAATCTTTATCAAATTTACAATTCTTTTTAGACTCGCTTCCTATGTTTTTCTACAATCAGCCCACTACGTTTTTTTTTTAATGTTTAAGAGTTGGTCTTTCTTCCCACACTTTTCTTTTTTCTTTACGCTGTCTACTGTGATCCCTCGTTTCTGTTAAATTCTTGAAATCCTTTGTAACTAGTATTAATTGTTGACGTACGGTTGTTTTACCTTACTAATTTCCTAGATTCAGCTTCCCGGAAAGAGGGAATTCTCTTACTTAATGAGGTTCATCAGTTAAATCATTTAGATGTTTTTCCCTATTATCTTGTTCAAATCCTACAACCGTAGTATTTAGTCTTTTCCTCCATCCTATAATATTTCAATCATTCTTACCAGTTTATCTGTCCTTCACTCTCCCGCTTTCACTCCCAACGTTTCAATTTTCTTTTAGAGTGTTGGTTAACCGGGATACTAAGCTATCACTACAAGAAAATTAACTTTTAGCAATGGACAATTACAGATGGAAACGTAACTGTTGGTAATTACCCAAAAAATTATGTTCCGTCATTAAATTGTTGGCACAAATTTCAACTTGCAACGGAACAAAAATCAGTTAATAAATATGGAGGGAAATCAAAGTGGGAAAATTTTTCGACGGAATATAGCAACGGTAAGAAATACCGTCGGTAAAGAAAGCTTTACTGACGGTATTTTAGTCGGTAAAATTTAGTCCTAAACGTTGTCATTTGCCTCCATTTTAACGTTTTGAAAAGAACGAAAACGACATCGCTTAGGTTAACACCAAATGATGTCGTTTTGATTTATGATTATCTCCTGCAACATCATCTTCCCCCATTTCCTTTCTTCCATTTCACCACACCCGCAACCTTGTTTCTCCACTGTTGTCGCCCTCATCATCGTGCCACTGCTCGTCTCGTCGTCCGACTGTGCCTCCTCATTGTGCAACCGGGCGTCATCGCCGCCGCCGTCCGACTGCTTCTCCTCGCCATCGTCAGACCGAAACTCCTTACCGTCGTCACCGGATATACGTGAGGTATGTCGTCGTCATCTTTTTGTCAATGGGTTCCAATGATATCAGTTTATATATGTTTGTAATGACTAAATGTAAGTGTTATCTGGATCTGGATTCATGCTTTAATGATTTAGTCTTAATGTCATTTTTCATTTTTCTGTAAATGAAACAACATAGATTCCATTTTGTTATTCAATTGCTTTGGTAGTTTGGATAATGTTTGTCACCATTCAATTGCTGCTACAATTTTTGATAAAATTGATCGTGAATAGATTGCTGAATAAAAGACAATGCTTTTACGTCCTTCTTCTTGTTTTCTTTCAACATGGGTTTGTCATCTAGATTAAGATACCCTTTCTCTACCAGGTCCCACAAATCTTGAATCCAAAATAACATCTTCATTTTGATGCTTGAGAATTCATAACATTGACCTTTGAAAATAGGAACTATCGGTTATGAAAGACTTACTACATTGCCATTAGCTGCAATAGTTTGTATGCCTAGTTTTGAATGAACTTGGCATCTCTGATACCACAATATTAGGAAGAACTTGAAAAAATGGAGGAGTGGTAAAACAACTGCAGAAAGTTAAAAGTAGCGGACAAATATTTCAGATGTATTAAACTTAACTATTAATTGAATGACCAATGAACCTTTTAAACAGGCTCTACAAAGTAACAAAGAAATTTAATAATAATAGAAAATAATGGCACAAATAGGACATGATCTAATAACTGAAAATAGAAAAATGAGGAACTAAATAACCGTTACAAGACATGGCCAAAGACTGTTGCAAAAGATGGTCATATACAAATAATACAGTTAGCAATTTTGAATCATTTGATACCATAGTAGAGTACATTAATTGAGGCTAATAATTCTTGTATTTCATTGTGAATAAGTACAATAGTTTTATACACAATAAAAGATAAAGAGAAATAAGCATAAGGTTTAAAAAACAAATCAAAACAATAAAACTATAATTAATTGATATGGCTATCCCTGAAATATAATAAATATGTTACACAATTTATCACTTCATGAGATCTTACGCTTGATATAAGTCTTGTGAAGATAATTGAATATCTACTTCTTGAAATATATTTTAAATAATAAATTTTGGTTATGTCAATCTACATATGATTTTAAAGGTAATGATTTTTTTTCATTTTTCTTTCTATAACTTCATATATCGAAAATATTCTGAATGTGCAATAGCTAGTTATTAGTTATAGACCCTACGAAGTCCTATAACCAATAGACATTTTTAGGTTAAATTGGTTGGGTTAGTTAACTATATACCAATTAAAGTATAAATAACATGTTGGAAGACTTTGATAAACAATAAGTGCTATAAGTGCTATATAGAAATATAAAAGGAGTTTTGAATATGTTAATTGATAAGACCAACAAGTTTTAGACAAGTTTTAAATATTTAATCAAGATCTTAAGGAATCTAGCTCTAACTTTATAGAAGAAAGGAAATTACCTATATAGGAGAGATGATAGGATTGAATTACCTTATATTTTCTCATGTATTTCCACGTGATTTTAATCCTATTTTATCCTATTTTATGATAAAATGTTTGATTTGTGTTCTTTTTGGACTGACTATTAGGTTGAATATATTGATATATTTTTGAGTTCAAAAAGATAAAAATTTCTAAAACAAATTGGAGCAGCTAATTAGATTGTCTTTTCAATCTACAGGACAAGCACAAAATGCAGCTAAATGGACATAGGCGCAACAAGCTACAAAAGAAAGACATAAATCAATTAGCTAAAGGCTGAATTAAAAGCATAGAAAGACAACAGCAGGACGACGTCGCACAGAGGAGGGCCAGTGCGCAGGAGTTTTAGCTCATTAATTAAACACGCGAGTAACAATTAGCTGAATGGGGAGAAAATCACGCACAAGGGGCTCTAAGATGGGTGGATGGCAAAGCTTTTAAGGGTATAAAATAACAAGAGAATGAGTGGGCTAAGTGGAAAAAAAAGCATTAATTGTCATGGGCCCACATCATTTAATGACCTAGGAGAAGCTTGAGTAGAGATGGGAGTTCACGGCAACTTTGGATGAGTGAAGCAAAGGAATTAATAACAAAGGATGGGCTGGCATGGGGCCCACATCATTAAAAAGAAGAATAAATAAAACCTAGGAAAAAGGCATGTGGACAGCGGCAGTAAGGAGGGACGCAACTGAGGAGAGCTTAAGATATATATACATATTTATCACTAAGATATGAAGAGTATCGGCGTGAGGGGATAGAAGCTGGACGTGGGCGGCGGTAGCTGGGGGCGTGAGCAGAGAGCTGGGGAAGGATTTATTTTATTACAATCGACGATAGCTGGAGAGCGGACGGCAGTGGCTTTGAAGCTTGAGAGATTTTTCACCAGGACAACGATAACAGCAGCACTTTAGGGAAGGTTTAATTCCGTTTTTATTTTGTTAATTTCAGTTTTATTAGATAGTGAATAGTAGTTTTTAATCTAGTCAAGGTACCTTACGTTTGATGCATGTAGTTCGTGAGACTCCTTGGGTTTAATTGTTTTCGTGAATTTCTTATGTTTATTT
>JAOSBP010000008.1:25129441-25140088 GCA_027563825.1 Erythroxylum mucronatum
AAAGAAAATAACAATAATCCTTATAATTAAAAGATAAGTTTAATTATTTTCCTATTAATTCTATTATTATTATCTTTTAATTTTTTTTATTATTATTAGAAAAAGAAAATAATTTTTTAATAGGAAAATAATAATAGAATTAATAGGAAAATAATTAATAGGAAAATAATAATAGAATTATTATTATTGTTAGAAAAAGAATAATTAATAGAATTAATAGGAAAATAATTAATAGGAAAATAATAATAGAATAATTAATAGGAAAATAATAATAGAATTAATAGGAAAATAATAATTATTTTTATAATTATTATAAAAATAATAACAATAATCCTTATAATAAGTTTAATTATTTTCCTATTAATTCTATTATTAATTAAAAGATAATAATAATAGATAGAATTAATTCTATTATTATTAATTTTTTATTCTTTTTCTTTTAATTTTATTATTATTAATTATTATTAATTAAAAGATAATAATAATAGAATTAATATGTTTTCTTTTAATTTTTTATTATTATTAGAAAAAGAAAACTTATTTTAATTATTATTATTAGAAAAAGAAAACTTATTAAAAGATAATAATAATAGAATTAATAGGAAAATAATTAAACTTATAATTTTATTATTATTATAATAATAATAATAATAATTAAACTTATTAAAAGATAATAATAATACTATTATTCCTTACAATAATAATAAGGAATAATAAGGAATAACAATGATAATTATTATTAGAAAAAGAAAATAACAATAATCCTTATAATTAAAAGATAATAATAATAGAATTAATAGGAAAATAATTAAACTTATTATTAGAAAAAGAAAATAACAATAATCCTTATAATTATAACAATAATAATAACAATGATAATAATAATAATAAGAATGAAAAGATAATAATAATGATCCTTACAATAATAATAATAAGGAATAATAATAATAATAATAATAATAATAATAATAATAATAATAATAATTAAAAGATAATAATAATAGTATTAATAGGATAATAATAATGTCTAATAAAATAGAAAAAGAAAATAATAATAATCCTTATAATTACGTATAAATCAGATTGAAGAACAAAAGACAACTTGCACATGTATATGAATTGCAATGTACGACGTCATGTATAATATTGTACGTATGGCTCTGAATTTTTCTTCTTTCTCCTAGCCACGCTGGTAGGCGGCTTGGCTTTATTAATTTCAACGCTTCATCTCCTCTTGCTTGGACAGCAGGCGTGCATGGTTTGAATTCTTAAAGAAGAAATGACGTCGTATGGGTCTTGGACAGAGTAGGACAGAGTAACTTGGACAGGTGATCTGCGCTCGTTAGAGAGAGTAGTTTCATGTGTGAACGCTGAATGGAATTGAAGCTAAAGACCAACACAACGGTGCTCTCTCTCCTGCGACAGTTAACAAATGAGTAATCTATTCATGGGTTCGCCTTACCGGCGCCGCCATGACGAGGAGGAGAAGGCCGGAGGCAATAGCTCCACCGGATTCGACCATGAAAACCCTGACGACGACGACGCGTCCAGTCCTTTCTACATTCCTAGCACCAAAAACGCCCCTCTGGACCGTCTTCGCCGTTGGAGGGTAATTTCTTGTTCTACTAGGAGGATGTAAATGTTAGATTAGATTTACTGATTAAGAGTTCAGAGTCCTGCTGATTTAATGACTATCACAGTTTGCGCTAATATTTTCTTTATGTAGCAAGCGGCTCTTGTGCTTAATACTTCTCGTCGATTTCGCTACACCTTGGACTTGAAAAGGGAAGAAGAGAAAAGGCAAATATTAAGGAAGATTGGAGCACATGCTCAAGCAATTAGAGTACGTTTATCTCTTAGAACTGCAAAGTTTTCTCTTCACCGTCCCCTTTTGTGGTCTCTTATTTGGCTTGTCTTTCTCTCTTTTTTTTTTTCCTCCCTTTGTTTTGATAGGCTGCATATCTCTTCAGAGAAGCTGGGTTACGAGCAAATGGTACTTTTCTTTTCTTGTAATCTGGCACTAAATGTTGTGAAGCAATTTGTGAGTAAAATATGATTATTTTATCTATTGTTAGTCCTTTGGGAAAATCATGTAATTACTAGGTCATGTGCAATCTCAGTAAGTTTTTCCTGTTAGTTCTTTAGGAATCTGTCCTACTATTTTGGTCCAAACTTTGATGCAGTTTACTTCTTTTAGTGTCTGCTTTGGTTGTCACAATTTCCTTTCAGGCCCCATGCACTATGTGTTGATGTTGTATTGTTGTGGTGTATAGACATTTGAAACTTTTCTTTGTTTATTTCCTTTTACACGGCATCAAATGATTTGAATCATAAGCCATTAATTCTTCTTGGAAAACAGAACATACTATTTCTTGCTTCCTTTTCATTTTGTGAGGTATGTGATTTGCATCTCCATTTAAAAGTACTTCAGTTTTCCTACTTTAAGTTTCCGCGTTTGGCCTACCATCCTTTTTCTATGTACATCCATGGTTCAATATATGCAATAATATTTGGTGACATCTTTGGTGTACATTTTTCGATATCATTTTTGTCTTGTGTGCATGCTACAAAATCATAGTCGAATAATCCAATCCATGTGCTTTTGGTTCTTTTTGGCTCTTTGATTGCATCTCTTGATATGTATTTATGTCAATTGTGTTTTAATTTTTTGTTCATCAATAGGAACAATCATGCTGGACCCTACTTTTGAAGGAGATTTCGGAATTAGGCAGAATCAACTTACTACAATCACAAGGGATCATAACCTTAATGCTCTACAGGAGATTGGGGGGGTTAAGTCAACAACAATTTTTCTACCTAGACTATTTTTATCTTGCATGAAAATTCAATTGATATGTTCTTTCATTTTCTTTTTCTATCAGGTAAAAGGAATTTCAGTTGCCTTGAAATCAAACCTAGAAAAAGGGATTACTGGAGATGATACTGATTTACTTAAACGAAAGAAAGTATTTGGATCAAACACATATCCTCAAAGGAAAGGAAGGAGCTTCTGGGTAACCACATATTTTGATATTGCTTGTTATCTAGGATTATTTCTTTTATTTTAACTCCTTTTTTCCTGAATGCATGCTAAGATTTTCTATTCTGTTGGTATTAAAATTAAACCTTATGTGTATTGAATTTCCCTCTGGAGATCTGTGGATAGTAATGAGTAAAGCAGATCTACTTATTTAACATTTCATCCTGAAAATTTTGAAATATCGATTATAATGTCATAATTAAAAGTAATCATGTTTTAGTGTTCAATTTGGACTAGAGTGATATTATTTTTCCTACACCAAGGTTTTTTTTTTGTGCTATTGATGTGTCCGATAAAGCTTTTCGTAAAATTTTTTTCCTTAGACATCTGTGGAATATAATGAGTAAAGTAGTTTCTACATATCGGCAATTTTCCATGTGATTATGTGAATTTGAATATAATTCAGTAATTGAAAGTAATCTTTTAGTACATCTTGCTTCTGTTTGTCTTTAATTATTAAACTGTTTTTTCCTGAAAAGATACTAAAAGTTTTCTGTGCTATTGATGTTTTTAGTAGAACCTTATGGATTGGCTTTGGAGATCTGTAGATTGATTTTGCAAACTGAGCGTATGTCGTAATTAATCTTGTACCATTTGGTTTTCATGAAACTAATCTGTTGTTTCCTCCTTTTTTTTTTATGACAAAGTCATCTAATTTTTCCTGAAGAAATGGTTTAGATTTTCTGTTTTGTCTACTGTTCAGTAACACCTTATGTATGTGTAACGAATTTTGCTGAGCTGATTTGTGGATTGGCAATAGTAATGCAATTTTATTTATCATTATTTATTCATGTAATTTCTTAGATAGCGAGTATAATGCCATAATTGGAAGTAATCTTTTAATGCCACCATTTAGTTTTGTTCACCACTGTTCAATAAAATCAAAGTTTATTGGCATCATAATGAAACTAAACCAATTTTTTAATGTATGAAAACTACAGATCATCCAAGACTGGATTCATACTGCATGTTATTTTATTGAAAGTACTAATACTATCAGGGTCTTAAAATGTATTTAATCCATGTGTTTCAATCCCTTAAAAGAATAATATATGGACCTAGATCCCTAATCGATTCCATTATTGTCCACTTGCAGAGATTCCTTTGGGAAGCTTGGCAAGATCTTACTTTAATAATATTGATGATTGCTGCGGTAGCTTCACTGGTGTTGGGCATAAAGACAGAGGTGAGCTTGCATATTATCTGAACTTATACCTACTTGTCATTGTGTGATATGGGTTTGCCCAAATCCTTGAGATTTAAGAAGTAATTGAGATTTAAGAAGTAATTGGAAGTGCTTCTTAAAATTTTTGTTTCTTCATGATATGAAAATGAAAACTTCTTTCTTTGATAGTGCACATACATTTTTAGTACTAAATCCTACTTATTAGATAAAAAAGGTGATTCATTAAACTGATTTTGGAACATAATAAATTCATCTTGGCAAAATAAGTAGGCAAAAACTTCTTACTTAGGTTCTATGTGGCCTTAGCCAACATTAAAAGATGTTGACTTGAATATTTCTTTTAGCGGTATTGGAAGCATTTAAAATGGTGGTAACAAAAATTGGACCCATAGTTCTCAAGTCTTTTGATTGTAAGTTTGGATTAGTGGTCATATGCACTTTATCCTTTACCATACTTTTAGTCAATTTTGTTCTTACATGACAAAAGATTTAAACATGAATTTGTATTGTGACCTCAGCCAGTTATTTAAGCTTTTGGTTTGGGTGATTCCTCAAACTTGTGAAGAATTTTGGATTCTGTCTACAAGAAGATTTTGATGAGTTTGACTAGTTTTATGGCCCAAAATATGGTTTCTGTTTATTTTTGGAAGAGTAGACATCTGTTGGGTAGGATTATTTAGTGACTAGGTTCTCTCTTAGTGTGGAAAGATAGAATACTGATACAATTTGGTGATGTATCTTAGTTGGTGAGTTCAAGTGATATTTATCATTTTATTTTCAGCGTTGTTTTATAGTACTTCTATCTAAATGGTTAGGTTATTTGCTGTGTTTCATATAAGATTGGCGAATATTTTCCAATTTTGTGTGATAAGTTATTTGATTCTTTTTGTAATTGTTGATAATAATCTGAGGATTTCCAAACTTGTTAGTCCATATCCTCAGTTGCCCAGGATTGTTTATCCTTCTCTAGGGGAGACTCCCACAACTTCACATTTGTTTGATCTTTGAACGATCATTGGTTTTAATTGTGTTCATAACTATTTTTCTCTCCTATAGGGTGTCAAAGAAGGATGGTATGATGGGGCCAGCATTGCTTTTGCTGTTATACTTGTAATTGTTGTGACAGGTAAGACAATGCGTGTTGCAACTCTTCATTTATTAAATAGTTGAATTGGTGGATGACAATGGTATGTGAAAGTTGTACAACTTTATTTATCATCTAGTTCAAGGCAGTAAGAGAAATAGTAGTAAACAGATAAGAGATATAGAAAGGGAAGAGTGTAAGGAAGAATAAGGAACAAGGAGAAAAAAATCAGGAGTTTAGTAGAACTTAGAGGAAGATAAGGGAAAATAGTCACTATTTATTACGTGTGCCAAAACTCAACAGTGCATGTACGCAAGCAAACCAATATTTATAGGGAATAGAAATCTTGAAAAAAGCATTCCCTAAAACCTTACTAAGAAAATCTTTGTGAAATTACTATCATAATGTAGCCATAAGCTAGTTTGGTCATTCTTTGTTGTGCCTGTGTTCCTTTACTGGCAAACTTGCAGTGCTACGGATATTAGTCACAGTACTCCATTTCATGCTTTTCGTATGTTTTAGATGTGAGTAGGTTGAGTTGCGTGGTAATGGGTCATGTAGCTATTATAAACCATGAACTTAGCAGCAAAATTAGGATTTAGTATCTTTACCTCCTTTGTTATCTTTGAATTTTTTTATTTCATATCTCTAATATGTTTTTCCCTGTTCCCATCATAATCCTCTCTTTTTTTTCCTTTCCAATATCTTTCATATGTTAGTTGTAGTACTCTCATTTGTTATTTGTAGTCCTTATGTCAACTATGGGTTCAATGACTTGTCTACCATTTGTGGTATTTCCATGGAGCAGTTACTATTTTTGAGTCAAATGAAAAGTCAACGTATTTAGTGCATAAGACTCCCTACTTTACGAGGGTTTGGGGAGGGTCATTAATGTACGCAACCTTCCCTTTGTATTTTTTACAAAAAGGCTGTTTCTATTATTCAAACTTGTGACCTTCTGGTCACAAAGAAGCAACTTTTACTAGTTGCTCTAAGACTCTCCAATTGAATAAGCAGCAATTTCAGAAAGAGCTTCGTTATTTCCATGAAATCAAAGGATTCACTATAATGATTCCTCTTTTAGTTTCCAAAATTGGGTAGAAAAGGAAGGAAAACCAGCAGACAAATTGCACACATCAATAGGTTGAATATTTGTACATACCACTTCAATTTATTGCTTCTCCTAGTCATGGCTTGTGTACTACTCTACCAGTATAATGCAATGGGCTCTGTGGCCTTAGCTCTTAACAGAACACTACATGGTTTATTTTAACTGGTGTGGAGTATGTTTATGTTATATTCGTGAGTCAAGGATCGAGTCACGGGGCGATGAACTATGATGTCAACCTCAATACCTGTGACCTTGCCCTTGTTACGATTCCTTCCTCTTGATGAACCTATGGTGACTAGAATAGAAGATTCGTCAGACTGAGCCTATACCTCAAGACTCGTTAGAGAGAGTCTCAACCTCACGAAATAACTGAGATAAAATTTTGCTTGTTTTATTTCATAATCTTCAGCCTATTATATAGGCTTACATGACATAACGAAATCCCAAAATAAGTTCCTACTGTATTGGAAATAAAGGAATCCTAATATAACGAAACTACTAATACTTACGGAAATTAGTTATAGAAACCAATCCTTTAATTTATGGATAAAAACTGAAATAAGTAAAAGAATCTGTATCCTAAGAAGTCTGCCGCAAATCAACTCTCTCTAATATCTCTGGTCTTATGCCTCTGTCTGCGATAGTGCTGGCCCACAAAGGCATCCACAACAGTTTATTTGTGTGTCTGTCAATTTAGTGACATAAGGAAGCTTATCTTATATTTAAAGAATGATAAATGCGGTCACACCAGTATCTTTGTGATTGATTCTTGTTTGTTTGGGCTTTGTGTCTTTCTAATGTTGCACCATCGATACAAACCTTATCTAGCTCTTAGCTTTAAGGGGTGCTTGGTTGATGGGTTTGGGAAGGAGTTAATGAGTAAGGAATAAAAAGTGAGTGGTTGGTTGTTGATTATCATTATAGGGGCAATAGTTTGATATCCCACTTTTGAGGAATCTTTCATACCCTTCATTTAGTAGAGGAATGAAACTCATTCTTTAGTAATGACTATTTTTTCAAAAATATTTTTAATAATTATTAATTAAATATAATTAATTAATTAAAATATAATTTATTTATTAATTAATTAAAATATAATTAATTAATTACATTATAACTAATTAAAATATAATTAATTAAAATAATAGATAAACGCTTTTTCACCCCCACCTAGTCCGGTGAAATTGCCGGAACAATCGGTGACGCCTCCTGAGGACCTAACTCCGAACCCTTTGCCCGGCTTGGAAAGACCTTCACCTTCTGGTTAATTAATTAATTATATTTTAATTAATTAAAATATTGTAATTAATTGATTAAAATATAATTATTCATTAATTAAAATAATGTAATTAATTAAAACATAATTAATTAAAATATAATTCATTCATTAATTAAAATATTGTAATTAAAAATAATTAATTAATTAGTTACAAATTAATTAATTAAAATATAATAAATTTTTATTTGCCAATATTTTTTACAAATTAACCACTATCAATGATAATGGTAATCATTCTTTCTTTTTAACCTACCATCATAATTATAATGATAATATCTATTCTTATTCCTCACTATATTCATTCTTATTCTTATTACCATTCTCCCGTGTGAAACAATCGCCCCTTTAGTATGGTATTCAAGTTTTGGAGAAATTAATATGTTGTGGCTGTTCTGACCATTTAGCTAATCACATTCTTATATAAATATGTTTTTCTATTATTTTATTGAAAATAATGTACCTTTTGGCCTCTTGCCTGTTTCAGCGGTTAGTGATTACAAACAGTCTCTTCAGTTCCAAAATCTAAATGAGGAGAAGAGAAACATACACATGGAGGTTTGTAAAACTCCAAACTATTCTTATATTACATTTACACACTTTTTGATTCACTTTTGATGCACACACACATACATAGGTTATTAGAGGTGGCAGAAGAGTTGAGGTTTCAATTTATGATGTCGTTGTTGGTGATGTGATACCACTCAGAATTGGTGACCAGGTATGTACTTCATTTTTGTGGTTGGAATTCAACCATATGTTCTAATGAATAGTTATCAAGGTTTTGATCATATTCTAGGTGCCTGCTGATGGAATTTTGGTTTCTGGGCATTCTCTTGCCATTGATGAATCTAGCATGACTGGAGAAAGCAAGATTGTAAGAACTTGGATTTGTTTATTGAAACAATGATATGGAATTTTGTAGATTCACTGGTTAAAAGTATGATTCTTGTAATTTCAGGTTCACAAGAACTCCAGGGAACCATTTCTCATGGCTGGCTGCAAGGTCGCAGATGGTAGTGGCACTATGCTGGTAAATTTTGGTTTCTTACCCTTAATTCTAAATTTAGCTCCTGCTAATGCTGTTGCTGTTCACCTTATTAATATCTATACTTTCTTTGTCTTATTAATCCACTATTTCCATATAAGAGATTAACTGTTATAGTTCTCCTTGAAGTATATCCTAAAGTTTGATCCTGTTTATTTATCTTTTTGACTCTTGAAAAGACAAATTCATGGTTACAATCAGGTTTTGGAAAAGGTAGTTTGTTTGTGGTGTGAGGGGAAAGGCTGTATAGGAATAATGGTTGGAGTTTCTTTAATGGTTTTAATATAAGGCATTTTGTCTAACTTGGTTTTGCTTTCACTCACTAGTATACATCAATATTAGATGTCATTCTTTAAGAATTCTAGTTGATAGTACATGTAGAAATTCTAAACTGTTGTATTTCACTCTCCTTTCATTAGTACATAGATACAAGTATATATAGAAATAGAGGAAATATCCTAATATCTGTACATAATATTAGATCTGATTTCCTAATATCTGTACATAATATCATATTTGATTTCCTAACTATTTAGGAGTCAATAATATCGAGGAAATATCCAATTGGATATTTCCCAACACTCCCCCTCAAGCTGTCTTATATATGTCACCCATAGCCAACTTGGTAACTAGAACATTGAACTGCCTCTTGTGTAATTCCTTTGTAAGAATGTTAGCTACCTGTTATGATGTTGGAATATATGGAACACAAATTAATCCTTCTTCAATCTTTTCCTTGATGAAGTGCTTGTCAACCTCAACATGTTTTGTTCTATCATGAAGAGCAGGGTGAGCATTTGAAATTGCAGCTTTGTTGTCACAATAAACTTTCATAGGAACTGAAATAGGAATCTGTAGTTCCTCCAGTACCTTTTTAATTCATAGGGCTTCACAAATTCCATGTGCCATTGCACGAAACTCAGCTTCGGCACTTCTTCTTGCAACAGCACTTTGTTTCTTACTCCTCCAAGTTACCAAGTTACCACCAACAAATGTGCAATAACCTGAAATTGATCTTCTATTGGTAGCACTCCTTGCCCAATCAGCATCAATATAGACTTCTACTTGAAGGTTGTTTTGCTTACGAAACATTAAACCTTGCCCAGGAGTTCCTTTTAGATATCTTAGTATTCTGTATACAGCATCCAGATGTTTTTGGCCTGGTGAGTGCATAAATTGGCTCACTAAACTCACGGCAAAGGCTGTATCAGGTCAGGTGTGTGACAGGTATATTAATCTCCCAACTAGTTGCTAGTATCTCTCCTTATTAATAACGTTTTCAGTTTGAACTGGTTTGAAATTTACACTAGTCTCAATAGGAGTATGAGCTGCCTTGCATCTTAGTAATCCGGTCTCATTCAATAGGTCCAGAATATATTTCCGTTGGTTCACAAATATCCCATTCTTGGAACTAGCAAATTCCATTTTGAGAAAGTATTTTAGAGGTCCAAGATCTTTGATATCAAATTCTTTGGCTAATCCCTTCAACTCTACTATTTCGGAGACATCATCTCATGTTATGATAATGTCATCTACATAAACAATAAGAATTGATTGCATACTTGCCTTGGACCGTTAGTAGAACAATGTATGATTAGCTTGACTTTGACAATAACCGTAGCTCTTCACAGCCCTTCCAAACTTGTCAAACCATGCTCTAGGGGACTGTTTTAGTCCATCTAATGACTTCCTTAGCTTGCACACCTTATTTCTCCCATAGGTATCCTCAAAACTTGGGGGTAAGCTCATAAAGACTTCTTCTTCTAGGTCTCCATTAAGAAATGCATTTTTTACATCTAGTTGATGTAAAGTCCACTCAAAATTTACAGCCAAGGAAAGCAGTACCCGAATTGTATTTACCTTTGCAACAGGAGCAAATGTCTCTTGGTAGTCAATACCATA
>JAOSBP010000008.1:25159298-25170637 GCA_027563825.1 Erythroxylum mucronatum
TGTGTCACTCGAATATGTATTTTGTTTAGTTTATTTGGGCCTGTACATATTCTTTGGATTTGTTTCTGGAAAGTCTGCGATGTATTATATGTGTGTTATTAAAACAATGCATATGTGTAATGTTTGATTTTGTTTGTTCTGTCTTGGGTGGCATCCATGTATCCTCCCAGGGGGTATTTGGGTGTTACATTTTCTTTTTTGGAATGAAGATAACATTAGTGCGATTTAATCCTGGCATCCGAGCTTCTCCATTCAGACACTGTAAACATTCATGAGTAACATCCTTGCCTACTATATCCCAAAAAGGTTTGAAAAAAAACCTGGGTTAAAGCCATCTGGTCCCGGAGATTTCTGTGGATGCATTGAAAACAAGGCTTGCTGTACTTCCTCTCCTGTATACGGAGCTAATAATAATTCATTGTGAAGAGAATTGACCTTAGGCTCTACATATTGTAAAAGGGCTTCTGGATCTCCATTTGAAGAGGTAAAAAGTCGTTGATAATAGTCCAAAATTAGCTCCGGTAAACTTGAATCCCAATCAACCCAATCTCCAGTGCTGCTCTGTAATCGAGAGAGAAAATTTTTGCGGTATTTGTGTAAGGCCATCGCGTGAAAAAACTTTGAATTGGAGTCGCCCTCTACTAACCAATGCTGTTTTGATCTCTGTTTCCAATACACTTCGTTTTGCAACAATAGGTCACTATACTGTTTCTCGGTACATCGTAGGACTGCCATATCCACAGTGGATTGTTTCCGTAGAAAAGTCAGTTGACGTTTAACGCTTCGAAGTCGATGGTGAAACTGCTGCTGATGCGACTGTGCCCATGAATGAAGGTATTTGGAACAAGACGTAAGGTGATCGTTAAGTGATTCAAAAGTGCCATCGGCCCATCCTGTGCTGACCGTCTGTTTGCAATCAGTTTCAA
This sequence comes from Erythroxylum mucronatum, assembly GCA_027563825.1. NCBI lineage: Eukaryota > Viridiplantae > Streptophyta > Magnoliopsida > Malpighiales > Erythroxylaceae > Erythroxylum > Erythroxylum mucronatum. The sequence continues at coordinate 25,160,225 of JAOSBP010000008.1, forward strand.
GAATCCATGTTGTTTCAAATCGAAAGCGTTTCGCCACATATTTTTGTAGTTTAACACCTAGTGAGAGGAATAAAGGGAGATGATCTGAGGATACTGCTGGTAGCACCGAAACTGTAGCCAGCAGAAAATGTTCTGTCCAGGAACGCGTCCCCAACGTCCGATCCAAGCATTCCCTCACTGTCGCTGTATCATCTCTGTGGTTCTCCCATGTAAATCGTGGTCCATCAAAGCCCAAGTCATGGAGATGACAATCAGTGATAGCCGTACGAAAGCCCTCCAACAAGAATCGAGGGTGAGGAGTATTACCCTGCTTCTCTGATAAAAACATAATGTTGTTAAAATCGCCTAGTACACACCATGATAGCCTGGAGCGTGAGGAGAGTGATCTGAGTAAATCCCATCCTTGCCTCCTATTGGGTCTTTATGGATAACCGTAGAAACCGGTTAATCTCCATTGTGCCATGCCTTATATGTGAACCTCAACATCAATGTGATGATTAGAGAAACTCAGCAACCGGGCCATGTTTTTGGCTTTCTACATTAACACTAGCCCACCGCTTATGCCAATTGGGTCCACAACAAATATACCATTATACCCCAAAGCTGTTTTGATCCGTAAAACACTTTCCTTTTTTATTTTTGTTTCTATAAGAAAAATAATGGTGGGTTTCTTATCAGACACAAGGTCCTTTAGGGCCCGAACTGTTCGTGGGTTCCCAAGCCCGCGACAGTTCCAACTCAAGTTACTCATAGCTCTAGGTAGGCCTGGGAACCAGGACCCACCATTTCCAAGTTTTTTGGCTCAGTTTCATTATTGGCCGAGATCACCTCCATATGAATCGATTCGGGCATCATTTCAGATTCCTCCTGCAGGCGCCGTCTTTTAGGATCCGTAATTACTATTGTATCTGAGAGCAACTGGGGTGAGGTTGTTGTAGGTACGACACTGACGATGGGCATTAAATGAAAATTTAAACTTTGCATGCCTGTAAGATTCGGACCATTTCCTTTCGGAGTTTCGCCGTATATGTTTGAAATTTGAGGACCGTGAAGCTCGGTGGTATTATGAGATCTGCCGATATCAGAGCGTAATTCTCGTTGATGGGCTAATTATGTCGGGGATGTTGGAGTGCTCCCCTCCCTGTTTGGCAGAAGGTCGTTTTTCGAACGCAGCCATCTAGCTCCGATTGAGGTTTGTTGCTTGGATTCAGCCTTTAACCAATTACCATAGGCGAACTTGTCTCTTGGGAAGTTTGGGTAATTATATAGAAGTTGGCAAAACCGATCAGTATGTCCCGCGATACCACAAAATAACAAAATATGTTCAGGCGTTCATATTTAAACTCCAAACAAGCTGGCTCTCCTTGAGGTCGCTTGATCATTAGTTTTCGTTTCAGCGGCTGTCGAATATCAATAGCAACCATGATATGCATAAAATCCCTCTATATACATAAATAGTTACGTGGGTCGGGTTCGATGTATTCACCAATGTAGTTCCCTGCATCACCGGCGGCTCTCTCTCACATAAAACTATTGGGGACGTTATGCAATTGGACCCAAAACACGTTATGCAATTGGACACATAAATTACTTATATACGCTTTATCAACAAGAACTCATTGTAAGGTATTATAAGCGCATTTTCGTCTTGGCAAAGATTATGTGCGATCCAACTTTATGGGCTACTCGAACAAAAGTTGTTCCAATAAATGCTTGTATACACATGTTGAAATCAAAAATATGCTTTAGAGATTTTTCTTTGGATTTAGTGAAGGGTTAGTTATAAACATATTTTTAAGTTTATTTAATTTTGTAATATTAATTTGAATTAAAAATATTTGAATTTTAATTTTTTGTAAAAATTATTTATCATTAAATGTTTGGTACATGGTGTAATTAGAGTTGATGTTGATGCTTATATCAATTAATTTCTTTGTAAATAAAATAAAAATTAAATAACAAAAATATATTAAAAAATCTAATTTACCTATTCAGCTACTACTGAAAAATATGAAGAAGATACGAAAGTGATACCTTCTATTTTTGGTCACGGACAAAAAAACAGTATTATTTTAATAATAATAATTAAATATATAATAAATATAAAAAATGATGATGAAAATAATGATAATGATAATAATAATAATAAATACGGTATAAATAAAACAAATACTAGTTAAACAAAGAGATTTAAATATAAACACAAGTAGACAAAAAAATAAACGCTAGAAAACATGCAAAGCAGAAAGCTAGCACATGCCTGAGTAGAAAGTGACCCAGAACGACAAGGAAAATATAGGAAACAAATCTAAAGAATCTATCTTACTGAACAAATTGCTTATTCAAGTTATTCTCAAGTGCATATCTTTACGTAAAATAATAAATCAACCAACAAATCACGAAAATCTGTAAAATAAAACTAAAAAATCACTAGTTAAGATCTACACACATCAAGGAAAGGAACACAACCAATTAGCAAATTCTATTAGTCCAAGTCTGCAAATAAACGTAAGTTCAAATGTACCTCACCATTAGCCAACTCTTTTGCCGCTTCAATCTGATCATTTCTCACATCTGTGTGAACTAACCTCAGTATCAATTGGTTCAAAAAATCCATCGTTGATGACATTCTCTTTACTAGTTTTAACCCTGGTTAGGGTGATTTGTTTGTAAACTTGTGTTTCAAATGAGCAAATTCCTTTGATAATCAGAAAAGGAGGCTTAGCTTGCGAAGATTCCCAAGATGAGATATTGAAGGTGTACAGATCCAGAGGGTAAGTATATGCAATTCTTATTTCTTTAAATGGTCTCTTAGAAACAAGAAAAATAACAAAGGGTCTTTTGGTGAGTTATTTTTATAAAAAAATTAAAACTTTAATTAGTAAAATGGAATGAAAACTATGCAACTCTTTAAGTAGACTAATCTTTCTAGTTTTGTCTCCTCACAAGCTTCCAACTTTTGGCCAATAAATCAACATTAATAGGATACAAGAACACTTTCTTGATCACCTGGATCTATAGAGTAGCAGGTGCATTCAACAATGGTTGACAATTTTATTTAGAAATAGATAAAAGATGTTCTATATATCTTACATCCCCAGGACTCTTTCCAACTTGGACTTCAAACTCTTTCACGTCAAGACATATTTATCACGCATCTCCATAATTACTAAGGGACCGGACAAATCAAACTACACTTAGCGACTGAACATGTTTCTTGGCGAAAAAAGACGGCGAGGTGAGAACATTCCCATGTATCTTGGAGAAGCAAGGCCATCAATGGATCGATAATCTGACATGATAAACCCTTCTCTTTCCTCTGCACTCCCATTTCTCATCGTTGCGTTGAATGTCTTGTACTTCACCAGCTTACCAACCCATGACTTCTTTTTCTGTGGGCTCCTGTTTCCTGCATTCATTTTCTCACTCAAGTATTCTTTTACGTTATGCAACCCTTGCTCCACCACCTCCATGGGAGGTGAAACCAGCGGGTTTCCCTCAACCGAGAGCTTTTGCAGCCTCCTAAGACACCCCATCGAATCAGGCAATGTCGTGATTTTGTTGTAACTTACATCCAATTCCACTAGAGATAGGAGGAGGCCAATAGAGTACGGTAACGTTTCGAGGTATTGAAAGTTCTGGCTGACGTTAAGAATTTCGAGATTGATGAGGTTCTCAAGGTCCTCTGGGAGGGATCTGAGGTTGTTCAGTCGTGCATCCAACGTTTTCAGAGAAGTCAAGTGGGTGATGGAACGAGGCAGGAATAGGAGCTTGTTTGAGTTCACACTAATCTTCTTGAGATTAATGAGCGCAATCCCTATTGTGTCTGGTAGCATGCTTAGCTTGTTGAAGTTGGCATTCAGTTCTTCTAGAGACCTGATTTGTAAAAAGGAACAACACATTAATATTGTTTAACTGCAGCAAGCGGCAAATTGAGCTTGTCATATATGGAATTATGTTACAATGCATATATGTATATACTTTTTTTTTGATAGGAGGAAATCCCGTAGTCGGGCCAAGCAGGCACACCTCTCTGAGGGTCCTACTGGCGCACTACTCCACAGGCTGGCCAAACGGGTGCACCTCATCATCGAGGGTTCAACTAATTCTCCACCTACAGGTAAAACCCCAACTGCCCCAGGCACTTACAAGAGGGGCTAGCATATAATCAAACCTGGGATCTAATCAAAGCCAAGCCCCCACTCTCAATCATATCATAACTAGATCGATCAAACATTCTATGATAACTAATGCGTTAAAAATCTAATTGAATATTAAAATAATTAGAAATATTTAAGACTTAGATTAAATATTTATGTAATAAAAAATAATAATTTACTCATTTATTTATTATTACTATAGAATTTGGTAATATGTCTCTCAAATTGGTAGTCTTCATAATTAATGTATAAAAGTAGTATGTAAAATAATATTTTCCTTAACAATGTAATTCCAATAATGATTTTACTTTCATTATTTAAAAATTAATGAAAATAAAATATTAACAATTAAACATATTTGTTTTCGATTGTTCATAATTAATTATCCCAAGTTAAAGACTTGAAACATTTCGATTTAGCTGTGATGCAAAAGAAGTGGACGTAGGAAATTAAGACAAACCTGCAGTTTTCAATGGTTTTAGGAATGTGTTGGAGAAGGTTGCCCGCCACGTTAAGAACTTTAAGCTTCGACAAACAACCTACTGAGTTTGGGAGAGATTTAAGCTGGTTCGAGTGCACGTCCAACACCACCAAATTCAGCAGTCTTGCTACTATAGATTCTGGTATCATCTGTAATTACTGGATGATCAATACAAGCAACAACTACACAGTTTTTCTGTTTTTTGTTTTCGACGTAATTAAGATTCATCGTGTTCACACGAGAGATTGAAAGAAAAGAGGGACAAAACAAGAGACATCCAGATCAGTAAGCGTACGTTTGATTGTTGTCTGTACATGCCAGTTAGGAAAATAAAGATTAGTTCATATATATACCTGAAGATTGTTGTTGGAGAGGTCTAGTTTGCAAATGATTGCCAAGTTGAGGGAAGGGTTGGGTAAGGATTCCAAGGACATGCCACTCAAATCAATGATCTCAAGCCTTTGTTGTTGATCTTCCTCTTTTGGTTTTCTTCTCTCCGGCTTCTTCCTCAAATCCGCCCTCGTGGTTTGCTGTTGTTGTTCAAACATCATCTTTAGACCTTGCCAGTGCACAAGAAGACGCTAACAAAAGCTGGGAATGGAAACTGATGTTGGGTTATCGTCTTTCTTTTTGTAGTTTGTAAACTTAAAAAGCACGAGATGGTGACATAATGATTCATCTTGTACAGAGTCCAACATAGCGCGAAAATACATTCAGAAGATGTACGGATGAGGATGAAAGTAAGCCAATGACGTTATGTTGAAAGTACGGGACCGTATACTTTGGGGTTTGCGTGGCTATTTGTCTATCTTGATAAAGTCAATCCCTCTCTTTCTTTCAGCCTCTGTTTTTTCTTTCCTTCGGAGCCGCAGGTCTACCCGCTAACCTCGTCCGCATTCTCTATTGTCGTTACTCGTGCTTTGACTACGTGATTCCTTGCATAAATAATTATATTTTGTTATCCAATGATGTCCAATTTATTATTATTTTAAAAAATTATAATATACTATGACGACAATATAATAAAAATTTAACTATGATATATTCGGAAAAATAAACTTTGACTATAAATATACAAAATAAAAAACAAGTTGGTCTAACTTGCTAAGTCACCTTAGAACTCTCACTTGTCACCGTTATGTGTGTGATCTAGCTGACCTTTCACCTGATGTCCATCTCAAGTCTTCTTTTGGTCTTACGTCTAAATCTTGCAACTTATTGAAAATTTTTGCCAATCTGCACCAATGCATGCCAACACTTGGAATTGTCCATTTTCCTTGCTTACTTTCTAGTCTTTTCCTTGTTCCATCGTCCCAAGTGTCAAACATTGGTCAAGGCTTGTTAATGCCTGTATGATTTCGCTATTAGGACTTAGGGGCTTAACAATATCCTTTTGTAAGTTTGAAATAGTCTTTATGCTTTCTTTTAATATATGCACGTGCTAATTTCCAATTGTAATTAGAGATTGTATGATTTTACTCTCCTTAATTGTGCTATCACCCTTTAAGAGACCCAGTTTTCACCTCTTTGATCATAGTGACCTCTTCTTGAGGTTATACTATGGATGACACCAATTTAATTATTAGGTCATGTTTGTTCTTACTAATTTGTAACTAATTTATAATTGATATTTGATAGAAACTTTTCAAATGTCAATTGACTCTGACCGGAGAATTCCATAAATCACTATTAATCAAGAATAGTAGACACTCTCTGTACTTACTTTAGAGTGATGAATCATTTATTGACTTACTCAACTATCTTCATATGGTTTATACCGCATCTAAGTACTACCAATTAAATTATTATAGGGTAGTTCATAAGTAATATCAAAGCACAATAATTCTCACATGAAATACCTTAGTAATCTTAAGTCTAAGGATCAATTATACAACCATCGTTATGAGGAGATCTACAGACACATAAGTAATTTTTCACTTGGAATTCTCATAATCGGGTCAGTTCAGTGACTTATTTTCTAACAAGCACCCATACATTAGTTTAAGCATCTTCATTGTATAATTTATAAGATCAATTACTTTCTTTATAAGAAAGAAATATAGTATGTGCTAGTTTTACTGTTTCATCAATATCCTATCTTAGTGAAACTACAACTAGAAAAACTTAGGAATAATACATAAATTTAAATTGAATATCATAATTATGATCTCAACATAATTCAATTACACAATAATTATTCCAAGGATTTTATCATTAGTGTTAAGACATCAAATGTAATTAACAAAATACATAAAGATAAAGAATGCCTTTATTAATTAAATAATAATGTCATACATCAAATTGCAACCAATCAATTGGCTATAAGAGCATAAACTAACAATCTCCCACTTGTACTAACGCCAATCACATTCGTATATACCATATCCATCAATATGTTGATCATGTCTCTTCTAAGACAATGACTAAGAGAGAGGATATGAAAGATTCTCTTTAGTGGGAACTCTCTTCAATGTTATGTCTTTCTACTTGACTATCTCCCTGATAATGTAAAACTTCCTAAGTACATGTTTAGACTGTTAATGAGTCCTTAGTTCCTTTGCTTGCGCAATGGTGTCATTTTTGACACAGTATAATACTATATGCTCAACAATGCTAGGAACCACTCCAAGTTTAGTGATGCACTTTTTGATATAAAAAACTTCCTTTTCCACCTTTAACAATGAAATGTACTCTGCTTTAGTTGTAGAATGTGTAATGGTTGGTTGTTTGGAACTTTTCTAACTTACTGCACCATCATTTAAAGTGAAGATATACCTTGACTGTATCTACTATTATTTGGATTTGACCCAAAACTAACATTTAAATATCTTTAAACTCTCAGTTCATCTCCTCCGTAGACCAAGAAAACATCTTTAGTTCTTCTTTAATACTTTAAGATGTTTTTTACAGCCGTCTATTGAAACTCATCTTGATTGGCTTGAAACCTGATAAATGTAAATTGCATTGTGTTTTAGGGCATAGTTTGATATGTGTTTAGTTGTTAATTCGATCATTTAGTATATGTTTAGGTTAGAATTGTGTTATTTTATTAATTATTTGTGTTTTAAGTGTTTTATAGGTTAGTACAAGTTTTTGAGCTTAAATATTATGCTTTTGAGATACCTTGATGTGTTTACTAGTGTTTTAGGTCAGTATTGAAGAATGGAGGAGTTTTAAAAGGCATTCAGGTTGAAACAAAAGCCCATAGGCCACAATCGTGATAGAAGGCTCAGATGTTGGCCAGACATGTAGTTGCTTATGAACTTCATGTTTGGAGGGACTTTTTGGACCTTTCAAACCCTAGGGTTACCTAAAACATAAAATACTATTTAAAGAACATTAAGAGGAGCTCAAAGAAGCTTTTTGCATTAGCCACACTTGAAACCCTAAAGAGCAAATACCGAGAGAGAGAAAGAAGAAGAAGAAGGAAGACGAAGACGAAGCTGACTCGACGTGCTTCCTAGATCAGGAAGTTTCTTGATGTAGCTGCCTTTCATCATATATTCTAAGTAATTATTTCCTTTTCGCTTCCATTTTATTTATGTTTAGAATTGAGATAGATAGTATGATGATAAGATTTGGAATATTGATGATGTTCTAAACTCTCCTTCGGGATTTTATTTTGATTTAATGATAATTTAGTTGATTGTGTTTATTAGATCAATGTTGTGATTTGATTGCATTCTTGCATAATTTGGTAATAAACTGAGAGGGTGAACTGAATGAAAAACTGAGAGGGTGATTTGATTGCATTCTTGCATATTAATGAAAGTTAGGCGATTTAATAAAAATCGTGTTAAATCATTAATAAGTGTGAAATGAATCATGTTTTAAGGTATAGTTTGATATATGTTTATTCAATTGTTTAGTATCTGTTTATTCAATTGTTTAGTATGTGTTTTTGGTAGAATTGTGTTAATTTGTGAATTATTTGTGTTTAAGTGTTTTTATGGGTTAGTGCAAGCATTTAAGCTTAATTATTATGTTTTTGAGGTACTTTGACGTATTTATTAGTGTTTTAAGGTCAACAGCGAAAAACGGGGAAGTTTTTGAGAGACTTGGACTGAAACAACGGCCCACGATCGTAGCCCATTTGCCACAATCATGACAGAAGTAAGGGAGTCAGCCCATGATCGTGGCCAAATCGTCATGATCGTGACTGAAGCATCAAAATTGACCCACAGAAAGGTCAAATTTTGAGGGGTTTTTTGGACCTTTTTGACCTTAAAAAACCCTAAAGCTGCCACAAACATATCAAATATAAAAAGAATGAGAAAAAAAGAGGAAGGGAGCTTTTGATCGGCCACCACAACGAAACCTAAGATTTCTAATATTAGAAGAAGGCACAATGCTTATGAGAAATTGTCAAGGACTAAAATAAACTTATAAATAATAAATAAATGGATGAATATCTTAAACAAAGCGTAAGAAATGGACTAACCAAATCATTATAGTTTTTAAGAAGTTTGGAACGAACGAACTGGAGCATAGAAAGATGGAATTTGGAAGTTGTCATTCATTAATCTAGCTTCATTAATTGATAAAAAATGAAAAAGATTGTAGCTAAGACCCTAGGTATGCTAGTTGAGACATAAGCCCTTTTCTCCTCAACAGGCATTAACTTTTAACGTTGCCTTTTAGGGATCTAAACTAACCAATCCTCCTCATACAACCTATAACTTAAAAAAGATCATAGTTTCGATACTTTTTTTATGCACAAGATCCTTATAGAAAGGCAAGTATGCTTTAAGAAAGGCAAGTGTAGAGCATAATTGTATATTTATATGACAGAAGTAAACTTATTAAAGAGTCAAACTTTTAGGAGAGAGAGAAAGATTTTAGAGAGAAGCCATATGGAAACACATAACTATTATTAATAGTAATATATTGGATATAATGAAGCTTGGTTACATCAAAGAGGTCCTTTGCTTATATAAACAAAGGAAGTCACAAAAAGACATAAGAACAAATTCTTATCACCCTAAATAGATAAGAACAATGTTACATCACCTATTATAGATAAGAACGATGTCACATTGCATAGTAAATGGATAAGAGCGATGTCACGTCACAATAGACACTTAAATATAAAGTTAAACAATTTTTAAATAAAGGTCCCATAATAATAAGTGGAATCCACTATTTTTAAATAAAGGTCCCATAATAATAAGTGGAATCCTAGTCATCATCCCCATTGGATAGGTTCTTTTCAAAATTACATATTTGACGAGGAAGCCCCTCCACTAGTATTGTCAGTATCATCAGGCTTGCTTCTTCAATGCGTAATTTTTTCAAAAATTTATTATGTTTCTCTTCATTGATGATAGAAATATCATCATTAGGATCTAGGGCATCTTGGAAGGATGAGGGTGGAGGCTGCAATGATCCCATAATGTCCAGGCCGGAAGAGATTTGAGTCTGAGATGGTCCAACAGGGTTTGGATCCAAATCTATTAGGCTATCTGGGATGTCAAAGTCTGACATTTCTAGTTCTCCAGGAACGAATTCTCCCAAATAAGGTCCAAAAAATGTGCAGACAGTTGGTGGCGTATGAAGTGAATCACACGTTAATACAATGATAACTAATACACAAGAAGGGGGGGTTGAATTGTGATAACTTTTTTGTTAATCCCTTCTTGAAGAATACTTATTGATTAGAACACAAACTTGCTCGATTCAGAATTAATATGACTTTCGTATATGAGAAATCAAAAATCACAGTAATGAAATAGAGAAAGTTGAGAGAGTTTGACACAGTAATTTTTATACTGG
>JAOSBP010000008.1:25193423-25223370 GCA_027563825.1 Erythroxylum mucronatum
CTTTGTTCCATTTCTTGATAGTTTTGTTGCCCTCGTTTTGGAGCAGATATGTGGGTTTAGTTTCCTTATATGAATTCTGGTTCTTTTTGTCATAAAACCCTCTCTTTCTATCTCTTTGCTGGTTTGTAACTTTTATTCCCTGTAAAACCTGTTCAACTATTTCCTTAGAACCTTACTGCTCCTTATGCTTTGAATATGAAGTAGGGACCCTTATCCTAGCATTGATTGACTTTTACGCTTTTGTTCGGCCTCTGGTTTGCAAATGTGTGGAAAAATCACACTGCAAGACATTTCTACCGCACGTAGGTGCTCAATCTTGTCTGGGATTTTGTTTCCTTATTCTTTTTTCAAAGTTTTTGGGGTTACGGAGGTTACTTGAATCGAACCATATCATTATGTTCATGTGCAAACTTGCATATGACACGGTGGCTTGGGATACGTTGTTAGAGGTCCTTGGAGGGACGCATTTTTCTGCTCCTGAACTTTCTGGTTTCTATTTTAGATGCGATAGTCCCCTACATTAATCTTCAATGTGGCAATTGATGTGGTGTGTTGTGCTTGTTCTTTCCTTTTCTTTCTATACAACGAGTATTTCAACTCGTGTGTTGGGAGAAGATTCTTTTCTTGTGCTTTTGTTTCACTGCATTGTGGTTTCTTCAATTATATGTTTGACGTGCTACTATTGAACTATTAAATTACTTCTTCAATTCAATAGTTAGAGTCTACATGTCATAAGTGGTAGTTAATTGGTGAAGCCCACAATTTTTTAAGGATACCCTGATAGTTGAGCTAAAATGCTATAGAGGTTTCTCTTAGTCAATGGTTTGCGGGTTCTTAAGAGTCAGTTATCCCTTATGTATAGGAGAGCTGAAGATGGAGCGGTACAGGTTGGATTTGAGAATACATCACTCTGGATCAACACAATCAGAGGAATCCGCTCTAGATTTGGAAAGGAATTGCTGTCATCATTCAAATCTTCCTTGGTCAAGTCCATCTCCTCTTCAACCCTTTGCTTCTAGTGGTCAGCACTCAGAGAGCAATGCTGCCTACTTCTCTTGGCCTACTTTGAGCCGATTAAATGATGCTGCTGAAGATAGAGCTAACTATTTTGCAAACCTTCAGAAAGGGGAGTTACCTGAAACTCTTGGGAGGTTACCAACAGGCCAGCAAGCCACCACCTTGCTTGAGCTCATGACAATTAGGGCATTTCATAGCAAAATCCTACGCCGATTCAGTCTCGGAACAGCAATTGGTTTCAGGATCCGACGTGGTGTTTTGACGGATATTCCAGCTATTCTTGTTTTTGTTGCTCGCAAAGTTCACAGGCAATGGCTCAACCATGTTCAATGCTTACCTAATGCTCTTGAGGTTAGAAATTGGTACTTAAATCTTCCCCTAGGGATTTATTAAGTTAGGAACAAAGGAAAGAGGTATGGATATTTTGGATATTGTCTGATATCAAACATGCATAGTTTCGCAAGTGCTATGCTTGTGGTCTTCTCATATTTAGTTTTCTCCCAGCCTATGGAATTAAGATTTTTCTATTTAGGAAAAATTGTACTATTTCCTTTTCTTGATAAATTCAAGAGATTTACGTACTCTTTGTTTAAGAAGCAGGGACCAGGAGGTGTATGGTGTGATGTTGATGTTGTTGAGTTCTCATATTATGGTGCACCGGCATCAAGTCCAAAGGAACAGCTATACACTGAACTTGTAGAAGGCTTGAGGGGAAGTGATCCTTGCATTGGCTGTGGTTCTCAGGTACTTCACTCTGTATTCAATTTAATACTTGTTTTAGTTAACGTTGAATACTAATCTTAATTTACAAGATGATAATTTGTTTACTATGTGTGGCAAGAAGTTATAAAAAGATATAGTTTGGTATATCTTAAAGATGATATAATTGCTAATTGATAATACCATGATGAGTCTGTTGTTGCACTAGAAGTCTAGTCATTCAATATATGCATAATATGGTGTTAAAGTTTATAAAACTGTTCATGTCAACGATAGTGACATCTATTTTTATTACTCAAGTTGCAAAAAAGATAAGAAATAAAACTTTAATGTATTTTAACCCAAGCTTCTTAGAGTTCATAGCTTGAACTTTCACCTTTATACATGCACCTTTTGTTGTGAGGACAGCCAGAATTTTTGGTGGCATAGTGACCTTGTCAAGTTTGTACGCATGATTGCTTCAAGTTATAGTTACTTTGTCAACTATTGCATATAGTGTACAGATGAATGTGTTTATTCTACTCAATAATTGGTTTCATGTTTTCCGTGAATCAATGGAGAGTTTGTTTAAAATTTGTAAGCAATTTTCTAGGGTATGTCCCAATAAAGCTGTAATTATCAACTTTGTGATGAAAATTTATTGGATATATCCGAGTAAAGAAGAGTCCGTCATCATAATTAATAGCGTTCTGCACATTTTCCATATTGGTTTTTTCCTTTGGTAAAACCTTTACGTGTCATGAAGGAAGCTTATATATGGTACTTTCTCAAGGAAATGGTTTCAATATTTGGTAGCACAAATTTCCTGAGCTTTGATGCTAACTTCTTCACACTGGGTTGCAGTTGACAATTATATGAAAGCTGTGTTGCTCTGCAGCTTTGTGTTATATGGGTCCACGTTAATGATACTAATCATCTTTAATTGTTTGACCAGTGTAAATATCCACTAATACATCCATTGAAGGGATTTTACATGTGTATTACATAGTTCTTCTTAGACATAGGCAAGACTTTCCTGGTTTATTTAACATGACAGAATTTTCCTTATATCTGTCTAAAGAAAGTATTCAGTGAGGGATCTAGTGGTTTAGCATACCTCATTACATGCAACCAAGACAAACAACTGTTGAGTGCATTTTAAGAGAACTAACTTCATCCCTTCTTTCAACATCCTTAATGTTGTTTCTAGTGATGACGGCCTTGAACGAAGTGTGAAAAAGAACTGGACATTAAAAAATTGAACTGCAATTGTTCTTGGTTGCTTCATTCTTCCACTTAAACTTGTTCTTTGTAATTTTAATTCTTAGCACTAAGGCTTGGTAGGGAATTGGGATGTAGGAGCTCAAATTGGCAGTTTTAATTACACAGTGGCTTCATTTTTCCATCTCTTTTATCCCTATCTTCCAGTCTCGCATCACCCTCACCCTTACACCAACTCTTGCATGGTTTGCACTGATAGCAGTTGAGCATATTACTGTGTGGTTGAAGATAATCAAAAGAGAAAACATTGACTTGAAATGAAGCAATGAAAAGAAATAGGAAGAGAGAATGTGAAGTGAAAAGTAAAGAGTAGTAATGAAAATCAATAATTGACTTGCCAGTCACACAGATTGGGCATCGTTGTCTGACTAATTTGGAAAACAAAGGAAGTTGTTAGAGATACAGTATTATTATGTTATGGATCCCATATATAGGAAGGAACTTTATTCAAATGGCATTAACTTCTAATCTTGGCATTAGCTTTTATTGTCCAACTATGATGAATAGAATGGCTGAAATCTAATTGATTATTATTAAATTATCCAATTTTCTCTTCTTTTAGTATCAGAGTCAACAAAACGAAGAAGAAAAGAGAAAAAGAAGAGTACTGCTGTCTGGAACAATTAGTACCATGTTGTACTGTATATGTTACTGTTTATTGTGGTACTACTCACTATGAGCAATGCTATGGTGAATAGTTGCTCCGTGGTACTATTGACAATTTTCTTTTCATCTTAAAGATGGTTTACCTTTTTTTTTTTTGGTCTTGAATACATTTGACTCTTTTTTCTTGAAGATTTTGTTTCATTCTTTTGTAAAGATTTCATTTCAGTTCATCTTTGAAAACTTTCTGTTTAAGTTAATGGAATGACAGCATGGATGTTAAAAAACTTAACTGTGGTTGTGTTTCATGGTGAATTTTCCCAAGCGAGAATAATTGCATGTTGTTGGTGCCCTTTTATTCATGAAGTAAATGTATCGACATTGGAATTGACTTCACTACTGATGGTTTGAACAAAGTGTGTATCGTCTAAACTTTTCCAATGAGGAAGAGCCGTAGAATGAAGGTTACAACAGTACTTTAATTGAATAAATTAGAGGGGTTCATGATAAAGACTGTTTGTTTGAAGTTACATCATTTACAAACCAACTTGGGGAGTGTTGGCCGATATTATTATGTTTTGGATCCTAATACAAGGAAGTTTCCTTTATTGGAATAGTATTATTTTAGAAATTAGTATTAGTTTGTATTTCATACTATTATAAATAATTGAGCAAAACCAAATTAATAATGTGTTTTTCTAGTTTTCTCTTGTAATGAAGTCAACATCCAAAATGTGGTGGCACCAAAACTTTTAATGATTATTGAGCTTTAGAATACCATACAGTCAGGTGTAGAGCTATGTATCTGTCACCAATGGGGCCAAAAAGCAGAGAATTTTTACTAAATTTATCTACAAGTTCAGCAAAAGTTTTTAAGATATAGTATAATTACACGAAATTTGCCCCTACCAAAGGTCGTATCTTACACTTTGGCCCCACTGACCAATTTTCTGGCTCTGCCCCTGCATACAGTGATTAGAGAAATGATACTGGCATAGATATGATGGATAGTGATACTTGTGAACATTACTCTCATGCTTATAACATGGTCTTCAGATAACTGGATTGATTGTGTGATATATCATTGCCTGCATTATTGTGAATACTGAATTGTTTAGAATTGTAGGTTGCAAATCAAGAGACATATGGAACCTTGGGTGCAATAGTGAAAAGCAGAACAGGAAACAAACAGGTCGGTTTCCTTACAAATCGGCATGTTGCAGTTGATCTGGACTACCCAAGCCAGAAGATGTTTCATCCTTTACCACCTAGCCTTGGACCAGGTGTGTATTTGGGTGCTGTGGAGAGGGCAACATCATTCATTACAGATGACCGTTGGTATGGCATATTTGCCGGAACAAATCCAGGTAATATAGTTGCAGAGTATAATAGTCTACCATAATAAAAGTATTTAACTTGAGGCTAGACTCCAAGTATTCAAACTTATAAATCTTAATAACTTTTTGCTAAAAGTCCTTTTATCTTGATCCATGAGAGTTTTATTATAGTGAGTTGCTGGTAACAAACAAGGAAAGACTGATTATTAGGCTGATTGACTGGGGAGATTTTTCTTTGGTAAAATATCTTAAAAAAATGACTCACAAAACTCCCTTAAAGCACAAAAATTTTAATTCCAAACTTATATTTATCATCCAAAACTTCACTTTGGATCAGACCTCATCTTGAGAAGGATAATGATTTTCGTCACATTTTGTATGAAAGCATGATAAGTTTCAGAAGAAAATTGTCTTGAAGGATCATTCACGTAAGCTATAAATCTCATATAGAATTATTATTTGCAAAGGGCATCATTCTTGTCAACTTTATGACCCTTGGATCTTTTAAATAAATTGATCGGGTATTATATGTTATTTCCTCTTTGAGATAGTTTGCTATATTAAAGTGCACCATTTATTGGTTTTTTATACGGACAACTGCATTTTAGTGGCTTGTTGCTGGGGTCTTCAGATATTAAGCTGATTCAAGACTTCTTTTGGGCAATTTATTCATCCCAAGGATTTTAGAATTCTTAATCTGCTTATACTCATCAGTCACCCATTTGTTTCGTGTTAGAGTAATTCTTAGACAAATTAGTTTAACATATCATTGTACTGGAGTAAAATGAGTTGCATGACAAAATAAACCCAGTCAAAATTAGTTTGCAGTTTTATGAAATCTTTGGCGGTTAAATTGTTTCCTGAAACAAGAAGGGAGTTTCTTACTTGTTGACATTGATGTCAACTTGTATATGATCCCTTTTGAAGGTTTTGATTCTCGCAAAGTGGCTGATCTTCAAAGCAGGTTGTTGAATACACTGTTAAATTGCAGAGCAATCTTAGGCTGATTATGTTGAATTTGTAAGAGCTTGCACAACATGAGTTCTAAATGTTAGTTGCAAAGAATAAATGCTAAAAAGAATAAGAATAAAGATCAAAGGAAATAGTAGCTTTCAGAAATACTCATCTGACTACTACTCCATTAAGGTGAGTCAAGCTTTTCAATATTTAAGTTCAACTCACTTAAATTTTTCTCAATCTCTAGCTAAGTACTTCTACTCAAATCTGACTCGGACTGATGCTATTAGACGAACAAGTTCTTCTGAGTTTTACTTGATTGAAGGTATAAATAACAGCAATTTTTGATAAAAAGATCCACTGTTTTGAGTTGAAATAGTAAATGATTTTCCAATGAACCTATAAACAAGTCCCAAGTCAAACCTATAAAAGAACAAATAAGTGAAGTTGTTTATGAATTTAAATGGTTTGGGCTACTTTTTCTGAATTTGGCTTGACCATACGAACCCTGAAATAAGGTGTGGCGTCGATGTTTACCATACCAACTCTTGAAGAAGTTTTTACCAAGATGAATAATATTCGCTTTTTGACTAATTTGTTAATTTGCAGTCCTAGCTTCATCCAGTGAGTTGATACATATCCATTATTAAGTTAAATTTCAATATTGGACTGCCTGGTTTTGTCAATTATCTCCAAAAATTGTAGGTTTATTTATGTTTTAGGATTTAGGTTATATTGAAGCATTTTATACTAGTGGAGATCTATCTTGTACCTTGTTTCTCATTGTTCCCTGACTCCCACACCGGCTCATTGCATTTTGCTTTGCCTGCAGAGACATTTGTGCGAGCCGATGGAGCATTCATTCCTTTTACAGATGATTTCAACATGAACAATGTAACTACTTTTGTAAAAGGTGTGGGTGAGATTGGTGATGTCCATAATATAGACTTGCAATCTCCAGTAAACAGTCTCATCGGAAGGCAAGTGGTTAAACTTGGAAGAAGCTCTGGCTTGACCACTGGGACCATAATGGCGTATGCTCTAGAATACAATGATGAAAAGGGGATTTGTTTCTTTACTGATTTTCTAGTTGTTGGTGAGAATCAACAACCTTTTGATCTTGAAGGTGATAGTGGAAGTCTGATTCTCTTGACGAGTCAGGGCGGTGAGAAGCCACTACCTGTTGGGATCATTTGGGGTGGGACAGCTAATCGGGGTCGCTTGAAGCTAAAAATTGGTCAACCCCCAGAAAATTGGACCAGTGGAGTTGATCTTGGGCGCCTTCTTGATCGTCTTGAGCTTGATCTCATCACTTCTAGTGAAGGGCTTCAAGGTTAGTTAATATGAGCTGATTCTTTTTGTTATGATATCAGTTTGGTAATCATCATTAACCCGTTGTCTTTCTACCTAAAGTAAGCGTATTATGGAAAAGCTTGATTGAGATACATATTAATCATAAGTTGATGAAGTGCAAGTTGTTGCTTTGATTCGAATTTTGAAATACTTTTGCAGTTTGTAATTTGACATATAAGTAGAGCTGGAGAAGAGTAACTGAACTAATTAATGGGATCCAAGATGGAACCCTGAAGTTAGAAGAGAAGTATAAGTGAAGTGGAATAAATTCAATAATTAAATGTTTAGGACTTCAGAGAAAACTGGAATGATCTTTCAATTCATCCATTAACTTGGCTCCTATGCAGTAAGTAGCTTGTTTCTTTTTTTAGTTGGATTCAACTGCAGCTCTAATCCAAGTTTTTTCATGGCAATGTGTTCTTCACAATTTCTTTTTGAACATTGATATTAACAAAAGGCATCAGCATTCCACATTTGTAAAATTATTCTTCCTGTTGCTGCATTATCCTTGACTAGGACGTGAAGTAAGTGTTCAAACTTGTTAAAATATTGCTTGCCATATGGTGGACATGCTCCAAATGCGTTTAATTGACGTTTAAAACAACTTAATGTGGAAGTCAACTTTATCTAATTAATCATACTTGTGTATAAAACAGTTTCTTGGATTTTCTTGAATCTGTTGTCTGATTTAAATTTGGAATCCCTGTTTGTTTAATTTTCAAAATCCAAGGTCTACTTATCAAATTAATGTTTGTTTTATCATGTGAATAATGGAGGTTCTTGGAAAACTATACTGACTTGTATGGACAGTGTATATATATATATATATATATATCATATACTCGTGGTGACATATACCCTGAAACTGGTGCTGTAATCAATTCAAGGAATAAAATGCTGAATACAATAAATCCTCTTTAATTAAGGAATATACCAGTTAATGCTTCCCCTCAAGCTGGTGAATGAATATTACTCTTTCCCAGCTTTCTAGTTAATTCTTGAATTCTCTAAGAAGATTCTTTTGTCAACATCTCAACTATTTGATCATCAGAATGAATGGAAGAAATGCCGATTACTACCCCTTTGAGTTTCTCCTTTCTGAATAACTGATCAACCTGTTTGGTTTGTTAAACTTGCAGTTGTCTGTGGGCAATACCAATTGCTGTTTGTTTTCAGATTATAGGCTCATTGGCTTGCTTCTTTGAGTCTTTGAAGCATCATAATTTTTGGTGATAATTGCTCACCAATTTCATGGTGTCATTAGTCTGAACTCTACTTTCGCACCTGACCAAATTGCATCTTGCTTCTTGACACTCCATGTCACCAGATTATTACCAAGAAAGATAAATGTCTAGTTGTAGACCACTGATTTGCTAGAATCCTCCATAATCTGCATCTATATACCCTTTTATTCAGTGCTCTTCATTTTGTTCTAAAAGAAATCACATGCAACGTCAAAATTAGTTCTGATTAACGTGAGAACATGTTAGTTATTGAAGAGGATCCTAAACATAAGGGAATAATCTAAATCAGGAAGATATAGGAGTGATGCAACAATTTCATATAAGAATTGAACCACTATATCATGCATTCCATGTGTATAACTAAAGTCAATGAACCAGATCATGCATGCCAATGGGAAAATGTTTTTAGTTTCTTTGCGGAGGACAGGGGCTGGATTTATACCGGATGATGTTAGCTTCTTCGTAAAATGTTGGATAGATATCTCAACTTATGCACTTGGCATTCATTTTCATTCAAGAGTTGAGGATAGCTTAATCACTTGTCAGTTTATTCAATATTTTTAAGTTTCCAAGTTGATATTTTTGATGGAAAACATTTGGGAAATCAAAAAAGAAGAAAGATATCCCCTGGTTTATTCCTTGTCAGATGTAAGTCCCCTGTATATTTTAGTTTGTGTGGCTAACTGATATACTTCCTCAATCATACAGCTGCAGTGCAAGAACAAAGGAATTTGTCAGCAGCGGTAATTGATTCTACAATTGGAGAGTCGTCTCCTCCTGATCGATTTCCCTCAAAGAATAAAATTGAAGAGAACATTGAGCTCCTCAATTTCAATATCCAGGAAGCTCTAGTTGAAAATGGGATACAGCAACCGCTTGTTGCACCCTCTGCCTGTGGTGAATTTCGCATAGAGGATGGCCCTGTAACAGCCCCCAATGTGACACACCAATTCATTCCTAGTTTTACTGGGAGATCTCTGGTGCATGATAAAAAACCATATGAAAGCCCGGAGCTAAATAACCTCTCAGTATTAAGAAACAGCTCTGATGAGGAGATGCAAGTTTCATTACAGTTGGGCGAGCCTGAACTGAAAAGGCGGAGGCAATCAGATTCATCTGTTAGCATTGAAGAATGCAAATAAGGAGCAAGGGGTTGCAAATGTCTTTGGAAGCTTCCTTTAGTGACATTTACAAGGTTTGTTCCACATTTTTTATTTGCCTTCAAAACTACAAATTGTAAGTATCTAGGAAGTATCAAATTGCAAAGAGCAACCTTAAACTAGGTCAGTTACTGAAAAGAAAATTATATTTATACCATTTTAGGTTCGTTACATGGGGGGGAATACAAGTATCTAGTGGGAGAATTATGTAGGTCTGTACCTTTCTTCCTTCACAGAATGTACTATGATGTTAGAAATGGTTGGAACTTAACACAACTGGATGAAGTTTGAAGGGCTTTACTGAAAAATCGGTTGTAATTTTCAACTGGAGCATCATATAAGAGTATATTTTTATCTCTTCCTCAACTCTGCAAATGCTTCTGCAACAAATAAACGTAGATGTTCAAACTAACTGTGGACTGCAAATTTGGATATCTAGTTGACGTGATTACCTTAAATTATACATGGGATGTCAAGTGACAAGTTAGTGTATGCCAGTTATTACTAAAATTAAATTAAATAATATTCAACAAAATTAAAATAAGAGAAACCCTAAACTTAGCTGCTCTCCTTTGCTATGTAATTGATGGTATCAGGATGTTTATTTATTAGATACATTTCATCAAATAATGACAAAGCTGCTTCTACATCATCCTTATTGCAAACGACATGAATTAGGGTAGTAAAGTTTACAACATTGATAGCACAACCCTTGTTTATACACTCTTCCATGAATAGTTTTGGCTCATTCATCTTCCCCTCTAGGCAGAGTGACTTGTTTAATAAATTAATTTCAACTAGAGTTGGGAAGAAGCCCTTTTTAGAAATAGTGGTCATCTATATAATCAATTTCTTTCATTGTCCTTTGGCTTTACATACTCTTCATTGCTACATCTCGTAATTGCAGCAAGAAATATAAGTGGTATAATATATTATTCTTATGTGATATCATGTATTAATATATTTATAAGATGATATTGTAACATGATTAAAACAAATATGGACAGAAATAAAATATATATAACTTTCGTTGCATCTGCAACCGGTATATACTTGACTTAGGAAGAGTGCAAAGGTGTCATTAATAGATTCAAGAATACTATTCGTTTGATAATTTATTAGAAGCTGAAAGAATAAATTCTTAATTTTGTTGAGATAAGGCATTATGTTTAACAGTAAAAGAATATTAATATGTATTATTATTATTATTATTATTATTATTATTATTATTATTATTATATGATGTGGTATATTGATTGTATTTCATTTTAATTTATTTCATGATTTATATGTATATTTCAGATTCCTATATTGATTGCCCCATTTGTAACGAGAAGATCAAGTTACATATACTAAATGCTAAGGCTAATACCGATCAACATTTTAATCAGTGCATTAATTAAAAAGTAAGTATTTCAATTATAGTTTTAATGATGCTAATATTATACAATATTTTAATTAATATTCAAACTGTAGGTGTTTTTGGAGATATTTAGTTTTGGTAAATGAGTTGAATGTTTGTTATTATAAAAAAAAAATTGTTAGATATTTTCTATTCGTTTGGGTAAGAGTCTTGACCGTAAGATTCATTGTTGCTCACAAGAGATAAATATATATATCAACTTATTTAAATAATGTAAATTTGACATAAGTGTAATAATTTTAATTTTATCTTTATTTTGTAGGTCTTATGAGATTAATTATCTTAGACATTGATATATCTTGCTCTAGTATTGAGGCATTTTTCATATATTCGGTAGTTTTTTTGGAGTTGCGTTATTTGAATTTGTATATAAATTATAACAAGTTGTCCTAAGAATGCAACATTGCAGTGATAACATATTTGCTGAATCCCAACAAAAACACCGTCGAAATAAACACAAAGAAAGCATAACTAATAATTAAGTTACCGTTATTGTATCAGTTATATATATATATATATATATATATTTGAAGATTGGTATTAGTTATGTTTTATATATATATATATTTGAAGATTGGTATTAGTTATGTTATATATATATACCAATCTTTAAATTATCAAGCCTACCATAACTAATGCATGTCCAAATTCTCATTCAAACTATAAATGGAGTGTCCTAATTATTCATCAAATCATAGCAAACATAATGTTCAAATTCATCAACATAACTTCTCTAACTCAACTTCCTCACATAATTCCTCTTCTCACACACTCTCATCCTTGTACACTTCAGTAACTTCATTAACTTCCTCTTCAACCTCCTTCACACATTCTTCCAAAACATCAATATTCATACATACTTTACCATCTATCGGTTTCTTTAAAGATTTAGACATGTTAAATTCAACTTGCTCATCACCAATTCTCAAAATAAGTTTTCTCTCATACACATCAACTAATGCCCTACTAGTCTTCATAATGGGCTTACCCAAAATCAATGGATAATTTTTATTTGCTTCAAAATCCAATACAACAAAATCAACAGGAATAATAAATTTATCTACTTTTACCAACACATCTTCTAGAACTCCATATGGCCTCTTGATGGATTAATCCGCAAGTTGAATTAGCATGGATTTGGCTTGACCTCTCCTAGTCCCAATTTCGTGAAAATAAACAAAAGCATCAAGTTAATGCTTGCACCTAAATCACATAAGCATTTAGAAAATTTAGAGTCACCAACAACACATAGAATCGTAAAACTCCCTAGATCTTGTAGTTTTCAAGGCATCGTGCTTGAAATAATCAAACTACAATTCTTCATCAAAGTGACCGTCTGATTTTCCTCCCAAGTGCATTTGTATGTCAGTATGTCCTTAAGAAACTTCACGTACTTAGGCATACACTCCGAAGCTTCCACCAATGACAAGTTGATCTGAAGCTTCTTCGGTTTCTCCAAAAACTTGGAAAACTATAAGTGTCCACTTGATGTTGTCTCACCCTTTGTGGATACCGAAGTTTAGACTTGTAGGGTGGTGGTGGCACGTAAGACCTCTCTTCTTCTTTCTCTTCTTAAATCTCCTTGCCTTTTCCCTTTTCTTGGCTAACCTTTTACACACTTGGTTACTCCATCTGCTAGCCACTTCGAAGTGTGATAGCCTTGAGTTGCTCCCTTGGGTTGGCCTCAGTATTGCTTGGTAGGTTACCTGCACTTTTAGAGGATAAAGCATTAGCAAGTTGACCTACTTGTACCTCTAAGTTGTGGATGGATGAGGCATGGTTCTTCATGATCTGATCAAACTTTGCCTCAATCCTCTTTTGACTTTCTTCCTGGTTCGAAAACATCCTCTTTTGGTTCTCTTCTTGATTTGCCAGTCTGGACCCTAAAACATCCATAAACTTGTCCATTTTGTTCTCCAAAGATCCAAGTTGGTCTTGCTAAAATCTAGGAGGTCTTTACAGTCTTGCTTGGCCACTTGCATTGTTAGTACACCAAGAAAAATTTGGGTGGTTTTTCCACCCCGGATTATATGTATTAGAATACGTATTGTTACCTCGCTGTGGTTGGCCTAAGTAATTTACCTGTTTAGTGCTACTGGCTCCCAACAAGAAACATTCTACTGTGTAATGGTTGTCCTGCCCCCATAACTCAAACTGTGATTGCATATCTTTAGTTGTAGACGAAGATGCTCCTTGCATGTTGCTCAACTACTTGGTAAAGGCTGTGATTTGTGCCTGTAAAGCTGTAACAGAATCAATTAGGATCATAACTTTTTGCTCCTTTTTCCTTGTCAACTCCTCTCGCTTGAGCACATACAATTGTTGCTTGCCAACTCTTCAAAAGATCATGAGCTGCATTGATAGTTTTCCTCATCAAAGAACCTCCAACATCTGTATCTATGGTTCCTCTTATGCTCTGATTTACACCATTGTAGAATGTTTGCATGAGGAACTCCCTCGGAAGGTTGTGGTGGGGGTAGCTTCTCTGTAGTTCTTGAAACATCTCCTAAGCTTTATATAAAGATTCCCCATCACTTTGTTGAAAATTTATGATTTCCTTTATGATCCTTGATGTCTTGATCAATGGGAAGTACTTAGCAAGGAATGCTTGGGCTAGTTGTTCCCAAGTAGTGATATGCCCTAAACTGAGTGAGTTGTACCGTGCTTTTGCCTGATTTCTCAAAGTGAAAAAAATAACCGCAACCTCACGACATCGTCAGAAATCCCATTAAACTGGAAGGTTTCACATATCTCCAAAAAGTTAGTGAGATGGGCGTTGGGATCTTCATTAGACAACCCATAAAACTACACACTACTCTGAAAAATGTTGAGGAGTGCCGACTTGATCTCGAAATTGTTAACTTGATTCGCTGGCCTCACAACTTCTTGAGGACTGAATCCTGGCCTCATAAAGTCCATCAATGTCCTTTCGGCCCCTCCTTGTTCTCCTTCCTCCGCCATATTTATTTGTGTAATGTCTTGGCACTTCGCTCTTCTCAACTCTCGTTCGTGCCTTATGATATCTAATAACTCTTCGTCACAAAATTTAGTAGTCCTTTGCATGTTCCTTGTGTTCATGCACCTACAAAGACACAAGGAAAAGTACAAAAAAGACTCTTAAATCAAAGTAACCCAAACTAAACAAGATGTTAAACAACCAATCCCTGGAAACGACGCCAAAAACTTGTTGGTTACTAACCAAACTAATAGTTTTATGCTCAAAACTGCAAGTATACAGGTTGTAACTTGTAATAAAAAGTGGATATCGATCCCACAAGAATTGTGCTTAGGCACCACTTAATTCAAGTTATTTTTTGTTTAAAATATTTAATCAAGTTTAAATAGATAAGTAAAATAAAGACAAACTAAAGGTAAAAGGAAACAACGTAACCTAAACCAAAATTGTAAACTAAAACTTGGAGAAAATCAAGATTAAGAATTAGGACTTGTCATTATCCCTATTTGCTCCCCTCTAGTTAATTGATTCAATTTATGATTGGCCCAAGATTTCTTAAAATTTTAGCTACCCTCTTTCAAGATGCATCTAAATGTCACCAGATAAATAAATTAGGATTAACTTTGGGATCTCTCGATGTGAAAAGCTTTTCCTAAACACTCAACTAGATATGAAGCTATCCTATAGGCAGTGTATCAATCTATTGAAATCTCTTCCTAATAAATCGATAACTTGTCATTTATAGGTCTACTAAATGTCAACTCTCGTTGTACATTTAACACAGATTACCAAGCTCACTCTCTCGATTTGTTGCAAGGTTTGAGCTCAATAAATAACACAAACATTTGTATTATTGAATCAACAACTGAAGGTTCACAAATAGTTCAAACAACAAAGGCTAAAAATATATTTTAGCTAATCATAATGTCATTAACATCCCCAACAACCAAACAATCCATGATAAACATGCTAGAAGAGAAAAAAATCAAAATAAGAACTAGACGAGGCGAGCTTCTCCTCTTCTTTGCCCGAATCTGGAAAATCTAGATGACGGGATGCTCTTTGCTCAATTGGGAATGAAAACCATGATTCTCCACCTATCTCTAGGCTCTCAATCTTTCTTTTAGCTCTTGGAGGCTAGTTTCCACCACTCTCTTCAGTCATAGGGATTTGTGACATTATATATCATACAACCCTAAAAAAAATAAGTAAAACCCGCGTGACTAGGCTAATTATCCGACGATCGTAGGAATTATCTTTGTACTTCCCACGATCATGGGTTAATGTGACAAAAACTTTCTCCATAGATTTCCTACGATCGTGGGAACCATGCCCTTTCTCACAATCATGGGTTCTTATTCTTCAGCAAATCCACTTCTCTTTTCTTCTTTTGGTCCCTAGCTCAATCACAAAGGTGTCCACCCTCTATTCCTACATTAAAATGATAATTCTTACCCTAAACCAATATAAAACACAAAAGAGCAACCATGAAGATCAAACTAAACAAAAACACACAAAACAAGTCCTAAAACATAATAACACTAACCTATAATGCAAGAAACACATGCCAAATACTTAGAAAAACACATACTAATGCACAATTATCAGTTGGATAGGTCGTTTACGAAGATGGCCAAGACACAAATCAATGTGGATAAGAGTACTCTTTCCGTTGAGTTCGATGGAAAGATAATAAAATTCAATAATTTTGAAGCAATGAAGTACCCTAATGATTTCCAATATATTTTATCATATGGATATTGTGGATTCATTTGTGCAGGATATGTTTAAAGAAGAAAGTGTTAAAGATGAGTTGGAGTTTAAAGCTAAATCGAAAGTGAACAAGCAAGTTGATGAAACTTGAGACACGTCCTTTTAGAATGTATGCTTTTAGGCAAATGTCATTCGATCTATGTAATGCTCCAGGTACATTCCAAAGATGCATAATGAGTATATTTTTGGATTATAGTAAGAATTCCATTGAAGTATTCATGGATGATTTCACTATTTATAGAGATTCATTTGATGATTTTTAAATTGTTTATCTAAGGTTCTCAATAGATGCAATGAAATGAATTTGGTGTTAAATTATGAAAAATATCATTTTATGATAAATTAAGGCATTATTTTAGGATATGTTATTTCGTCCAGGTGCACAAAGGTACAAAGCAAAATTGGATTTAATTGTGAATTTACCTTACCCTACAAATATTAGGAAAGTTTAATCTTCTCTTAGACATGCAGGATAGGTTCGTTAAAGATTTTTCCAAGATTACCATACCATTATCAAAGTTGTTCCAAAAAGGCATTCCATTTGACTTTGGAAAGGACTGTAAGGAAGCTTTTGATAAACTCAAGGCATTATTAACAAGTATAGCTATTATTTAGCCACCAAAGTGGGAGCTTCTGTTCGAGATCATGTAAGATGCTAGCAATTATGTAGTGCGAGCTATTTTAGGTCAAAGGATTAAAAAACAATGTCATGTTATCTTTTATGTTTCGAGAACATTGGAAGCCGCATAGTGCAATTATTCTAAAACTGAAAAAAAAAGGTTTTAGCAATTGTTTTTACTTTAGATAAATTTAGATCTTATTTTCTTAGCTCTAATGTTATTCTGTACTCTGGCCATGCAACATTGAAATATCTTTTAGAAAAGGAGTCCAAACTAAGGCTGATACAATTAATTCTACTACTTCAAGAGTTTGATTTGGCAATAAAGGATTGAAAAGATGTGAAAATTTAGTACCAGATCATTTGAGTATGTTGGTAAGAGATGAAGATATTTTACCTATTTCTAAAACTTTTCTTGATGATCAGTTGTTCCAAATGAAAGGTATGGTTACATGGTACGTTGACCTTGTTAATTATTTAGTTACTGAAACTTTACCTAATTACATAACTCTAGGAAGGAAAAGATAAAAAATGAGGCAAAATATTATATTTGGGATGAACCATACTTATGGAAGTTCGACTCTGATCAAATTATAAGGCATTGTATGCCAAAGAATGAACAACATTTTGTCTTATCTTTTTGTCAAAATTATGCATATGGTGGTCACTTTGGTCCCAAACAAATTGTTAGAAAAGTTTTAGATTGTGGATTGTATTGGGAGACTTTTTTTTTAGATGCTTATGTGTTTTGTAAAAGTTATAACATCTGTTAAAAGACAAGTACATTATCTCATCAAAATGAAGCCTCAAACATTAATTCTTATAGTTAAGATGTTTGATGTATGGGATATTGATTTTATGAGGCCTTTTCTTTCATCTTGTGGTTTTTCTTATATACTTTTGGGTGGTAACAAAAGCCACCAAAACTGATGATTCTGCAATTGCTATAGGATTATAGTGTTTAACAATTTTAATTCTTATGGAATCCCATATGTCATTTTTAGTGATCAAGGAAGTCATTTTTATTAATAAAGTCATGGCAATGCTGTTTAAAAAGTATAGAGTGCATCATCAAGTAGTTATCACCTACCATCCCCAAATAAATGAACAAGTAAAAGTATTGAATAAAAAGGTGAAATCTATTTTAGAAAAGACTGTAAATCCTAGTTGAAAGGATTAGAGTTTACATTTAGAAGTTGCTCTTTAGGGGTACCATACAACTTATAAAACATCGATAAAATGTGTCATTATCAGTTAGTTTTTGGTAAAGATTGTCATTTACCGGTGGAGATTGAATACAAAGCTTATTGGGTGATGCAACGTTGTAATATGGATTTAGTTAAATCTAGGGAGAAAAGAAAGTTGCAATTGCAAGAGCTAGAGGAAATAATGTTGGATGCTCACAAGAATTCGAAAATCTACAAAGAGAAAACCAAATTGTTCCATGATAATATGATTTTGAGGAAGCAATTTGAGGTGGGACAAAAAGTGTTATTATATAATTTTTGACTAAAACTTATACCAGGTAAATTACATTTTAGATGGTTTGGCCCTTTTATTGTCTATAATATATTTTCTCATGGTGAAGTGGAAATAAAAAGTTCATAGACTGGAAAGATTTTTAAGGTTCACAGGCATACATTGAAACCATTTTATAAGAAGATGACGGTTTCTAGTATGGTAAATATTGATTTAGAACTTTCATTGTACGAGGAGGTTTAAGAAGAACCAACTCTGTCAAGCATAACGTAGTTAAATAATTGTGATTTTTGGGAGCCAACCTAAAATATGATAGTTTTTATTACTATTAATAAAGTGTAATAGACACATTAATTCAAAACAAATTAAAAAATTAATAATATTATTATTAAATATTTTTTAAAAAAGAGAGAAAAACCCTAAAATGTTCTCTTTTAACAAGTAACATCCTAGCAGCAACAACATCAACATCTTTTAAGCAACAACCCATCACACAACAACAGATGCACCACACTCAAACAACAATAGAACCAACACCATTCAAGCAACGACCCAGTGCACAATAGCAACAGCAGATGCACCATACTTCAATAGTAACACCACAAACAATGTCCAGCCAACGACTCGACGCATAATACCCACTAAAGATGCTCTGGCACTAGTAACACCTAAGCAGTTCCCAATGCACCAACGCCCTAGACGTATAGCTTAGACACAGTAGACCACACACACTCAAACCATGCATAACAGCAGCAGCAGTCACGCACCAACTCCAACAGCGTAAGCCGCCTTCACACTCCACCCACTCATATTTTTACCCCTTCTTATTAATTACTTTTGTTTTCCTTTCTATTTAATTTTGTTTTCCATATTTTTAGATGTAGTTTCTGTTTATACCTGTCATTATTATGGGATGTTCTAAAGCTACTGCCAGGACTGCAGCAAAAGGAAAATCACTGATAAATGCAACTGCACACCATCAACCTACTATAGGCCTTGAAACTAGTATCAATAGGAAGCATGCACAGATAGTGAAAAACACCTCTGTTTTGCCACTAGCCGAGTCAGACTGTGAGGTTGTCTCACTTTTGACATTAAAGAGTGAAAACAATGATACACTGCAATTAGATCCTAACATATTAATATTGGTAAATAAGTACACTACCCCTCCTTAGAGAATTTGCAAATTAAAGACTAATTTGATGATCTGATTATTGATATGGGTTGGAAATATTTTGTGTTAATTCGTTGTCCAATCTTTATTGAATTAAGTAGGGAGTTTTATACTACCTTTAAATATGATAAATTAGATAATTTTACTTTAAATAGTCCTAATATGATATACTACAAATTAATGGGTGTCGATTTAAACAGAATATCACTGATTTTAATTTAGCCTTAGGCTTAATAGATGAAGAATATGCTAATTTGACTCGATACAAAGAATTTATTGTGGACTATGGTTAGTTTAATTCTTTTCAAGTTGAGATGTACTTCATTTGGTGTATGGTACAAAGTACGAGTCAATTTAGGTACTTAGTTGGCAATGCAACTTAACATTATTCTCTCGTCTAACAAGAATTTATGTCTTGGTTCTCTTATCACTCATTTGGCTATTAATCAGAATTTGTTTCATCTGACTAATACTAATATGCATATAGCCTGTGAGATGGAACCTTTGGATAGGGCTTTTTTAAACAAGATGGGGGTCATTGAGCAATACAGGATAACATTTTATTTTATACCACTTGATTGTCCCTAGAGGGTTCATCATCAACGCAACAAGAGGAACGTGACATTCCACCACCTTTATATCTTCCTACTCCACCAATCCAACACAGTATCATTTTCAACTGGAAAGATTCGAACTCAAAATTTCTAAAATTGAGAAGAATTTGGATGCTTTACTCCAATTCATAGGGGGTCATGCCTCTATGTCCACCGACACCGTAATACATTTCCTTTTTTTATTCTCACACCTTAGGAGAGTCTTTTATTCTATTCTTATGCATACATTAGGGACAATGTATGATTTAGGTATAGGGGAGCGAGCGTTTATATTAGATGAGCTTTGTAACTTTGCTTAGACTCATGAAACTATAATTCATATATTAATTATTCGTCATGATTAGCCTCATAATTTTCTGATGGTTGTTTATAAATAATCCATAAGTTAGGGTACATTTTTGATTTAAAAAATAATGCATGAGAGAGACAAGCATAATTAGTATTTTCCATTAAACTATTTTAAGTATCTCACTGGTTTTGTTGAATGAAAGTGTGCAAGACTTGACACATTTTGACACCTACATGAGCTTTGAACCGAAGAGCATTCATCACATATATGCTTATATATATATCTTTTTGTATATCAAACATAGCTTGTTTATGCTAGAACTTGCTTTTAAATAAATATTGAAACCACATTTTTTATGAATTTTTGTATAAAGATGATAAGGGCATTTAGGATAACCATTTTTGACCTAAATAAGCCTACCTTACTTTTTTATCCCTACAAAACCAAATTGAGCCTTACCCTTTCTTTTCTTGCATAATAACCTTGTTACAAGCCACTTTTACCCTTTTTGTTGTTGATATCCTTAATGATTTGGAAACCTTAAATTGAAGGAATTGTTTAAAGCTTATTTACATAGGGTTTTGACTATTTCCATGAAAAGTACATTAGTTTATTCAAATTGCATTATTTTGATTTTTTATAGATTGGGGAGAAGTAAAAATAAAAAAGAGATCTCCTCTTTGATGTTCTTGTTAAAAAAGAGAAAATAAAAATAAAAATAAAAGAAAAGGGTGATTAAAAGGGATTATATTTGAATTAAATAAGTTTTGGATTGATTTAAGTTAAAAACTTATATAGATAAGTTTGTATGATTTCCTTCAATTTACTTGACCCAAATAGCTTCATTTTGTCATACCTTACCTAAGCCACATTTCAACCTTTATCAAGTCCCTTTGACTTATGCATTAAGTTCATTTATGTTAAGTGGTGGAGATATGGTTCTTGAGCAAGCTTATGGAAATAACTCACTATGCTTTGATTTGAGAGCTTAATAAACCCTTAACATTTTGAGCGTATATAGTGAAATCAATAAGAGGGTGTCTAAGTATTGTTTCATTTGATTTTGATGGAATTGATGAGATGCTATGTTTTAATTCTATCAATGTTTCCTATAAGTACTTGTTTTCTCAATAATTATTTTATCTTAAATCTTCAATGTGAATTAGCTTTTGGATATTTTTGGATAACATGAAAGAAGAAGAGAGGTTGTTATAAGGATAATTGATGTATGCTTGAAGACAAGCATGAGTTTAATGAGGGGAGATTTGATAAGATGTTATCTTGATGTATTATTTGAAATTATCTCTTTTTTTGCATTTATTTTAGTGTTTAAATAGGAAAATTAATGTTTGTTTTGTTTTATGAGATGAAAAGTGGAGATCGCATCAAATTAGAACATTATTGGTGGAAAACACAAATTTTGGAGAATATGGACAGATTATTTCAATGGATAAGGCGATATCATGCCTAATACCAAATTTACTTAAATAGTTGGAGTTTAATTAGGAAAATTCTTTCTATCCCTATTATGTAAGGATTGTGATTTGTTTTAGATGGACATTTTGCAAGGTAGGATTAGAGTAGGAAAGCATTATTAAGGGACATTCGCTACCTCTCCATATCAATCAATCATTTTCTTCTTACTTTTCTCTTAATATTTCATCTTTCATCTATCTTTGGTGTTGGAACTAAAGCCAAGTAATGCTAAACTCAATTATTCTGATTCAAAGGGATTCAAAACTCTAGTTATAACCTTGTGATGTTTGATTATAAACTTTGATTCATGTTTTAATTTAAGTATTTCTTGTTTTAAATTCTTGTATTTGATGAATAATTAATATTGATTGGTTGAAAATTTATTTTAATGCTGATTATTCTATAGCTATCCATGAGTTTAATGATTCGTAATTGTTATGAATGATTAGTACAAGTAACAAATAGATTATTTATGAATTTACACATTTAACTTATGATAAACAAAAAAACTAAGTTGAATAGTTTCAAGTATCTCAATTATTTAATTTAGGGTTTAGTCTTTTTTATTAAGGTTATCGCTATCATTTAATTGATATGGAATGTTATCATACCTAGTCAATTGATGGTAAGTTTTTGTTTGGATGTTAGATTTAAACCAATTAATTTAGAAAATTTTGAGACTTATTACGACTATTCTAATATGTTTCAAACTAACTGTTTGAATTGTGAAAACTATTATTTTAGACTAATGATCAATGTTACAATTAGATGAAATCTTTCCCTTGAATCATAGTCTAGTAAGCTTGAATTTCTCCCTTTTATATTTAATTGATTTATTTGGATTTCTTGTTAATTTTATTTAATTAGTAATTAATCGAAAACCCCAACTTTATTCTATTATTTGAAATTAAGAAACTAATATTTAGTTTTTTTTTATTCAACCTAATTCTACGACTACTATAAGAAATTAGAGGAATAAAATTAATTTTGAAGGCTTCAACAACCCGACCATATATCATTATAAAATGGTGGTATTTCTCAAGTTTATCTCTGACTCTCAGAATACCTTTTTCTATGCTGCTGGTGACAAAAGAGGAGATCAAATCTCCCGTTCCGGTTATGGTGCTATTATCATATTCTATTAAATCTTACCCACATGTTTATGTGGACCTCATATAAATATATGGATAAGATTTAATGACACAGATTAGAACAGGGTAACTTAAACAGAAGATTTGACGTGACAAAATAGACCAAACCATAACATAGAGAGAATGGTTGCACAATTAACTCACCAAAGATAGTTATATACTAGTCGACGACACGTTTCCTATCAGTGAAAGAAGCTAGATCACCATCTATTCATTTTCAATCATCTAACCAACGAACGAGCGATATTAGTTCGGCCCCCCGAAGGCACTTGTAAGCCCAATGCCTTGATTGAATTGCCTTTTAACATAAATATAATTCTTGATGATTTAGGTGGCCATGGTTGATTTTTTACGAGTTTCCAAAGCTCAATAAACAGACCTTATTATATTGATTTAGGGTATTTTCAATATTACAATTAGTAATAATTAATAATAGCCTTCAAGGGGTGTGGCTCGATGGTTAAGAGCGGGGCTTGACTTCGGTTAGATCCCAGGTTCGATTCCATGCTAACCCCTCTTATAAGACTCTGGGACAGCCGGGATTTTACTTATAGGTGGAGAACTAGTTAGGCCGTTAATGATGAGGTGCACCCGCTTGGTCCGCTTGTGGGGTGGTGTGCTAGTTGAGCCTTCGGAGAGGTGTGCCCGCTTGGCCCGCCTACGGAGTTTCCACGAATCTAAAAATAATAATAAATAAATAATAATGAAATGATAATCAATAATAACAATTAAATATAAAATTATGATTGAATTAAAGAATTAAAATGGATCTAATATTAACGTCAAAAATTATAACTTTAATAAAACTTTTCATATATTGCAAATTTTAAGATGAATTTAATTATATAACATTATTAATTTATAACACACAATAATAAATTAATTATAAAGCATATTTTGTTATAAAATGTATTTATTTTAATAATCATTTAAAATTGTAAAATTAAGAACAGAAAAGAGATGAGAAAAGTAGTTAGCTAAAGGGAAAAGGCTTTAAGTGTAGTATTAGGCAATATCAGAGCAGCGAAACTACTTAAAAAGTCTTGAACTTCAAAGAGCAAAACAGCAGAACGCCGTTGCCGGGGATCGAACCCGGGTCACCCGCGTGACAGGCGGGTATACTCACCACTATACTACAACGACAGTTGTGCTAGTTGGCTGTAGAGAACTTTTTATATATAAATAGTTACGCTAACATATTGAAGCGATAATATAATAGACACCAACCATCAACGAAAGGTAGAGGCTGCCATGGCAACCACCACCACAGCGACTTCAGTCTACTTTGCTTCTCAGAAATTGTCAGCATCTCTCCCTCACAGCCAGAATCTCTGCTGGTGTGTCTTTCGAAACCCCATATCATCAAAACAAAAGCAGAGAATTAGAAATGTTGTGATAATTAGAAGCAGTTCAACGTCATCTGATGATAATGCGGAGACGTCAAGTACTGCAGCTCA
This sequence comes from Erythroxylum mucronatum, assembly GCA_027563825.1. NCBI lineage: Eukaryota > Viridiplantae > Streptophyta > Magnoliopsida > Malpighiales > Erythroxylaceae > Erythroxylum > Erythroxylum mucronatum. Next base: position 25,217,486 of record JAOSBP010000008.1, read on the forward strand.
AGTACTGGAAGAATCAGAGATTTCCATCGAAGAAGCTCCAGCGGGAACTCCATCTTTGATATCTACGCTCAATGTGGAAAGGGCTCTTCGTGGCATACGTAACTAACTAATTTGCTTTATATATTTACTCATAACTCACTTGTGGTTTTGTTTAGAATTTTGATTTGATAAAAGCTTGCAGCCATTACAGATGCCGATCATTACGACAGACTTGGACTTCAAATGGGATGTTCTTACCAACAGGTCTCCGTTAGTGATAAGATAAATATGTAAAAATCTCTTTTATTCATCGTCACCTCTGACTCGTTCCTGGCTTTTCTACTTATTTGCCAATCTCATTCGTCAGGTTTTTGATGGATACAAAAACAAGGTAGATGAGTTACTGAATCAACAGGGTTTAGACAAGGAACAACAGAACAACCAATTGGAACTTCTCAAGGTGATATTGATAAGTAATGTTATTTTCTTTTTACTTTTCCAGACACTCTATTTATGAATATATATATACATATACATAACTTGTGTGTGTTTTAGATCTGTTTCCATATGTATATGCATGCAGGAATCTTTCCAAATCTTATCATCGGAGGAAGAGAGGAGAATCTATGATTGGAGTTTGGCCAGGAGTGGAAACCCTGACAGGTATACGTGGCCTTTTGAAGTGGACATAACCCAAACTCCAACTGATCAGTCCCCTCCACCTCAGGTATGTTGATTTTAGTTAGTTATAAGGTGGTTACCAAGTGGTAATATGGAGATGGTAGAGTTACTTGTAGGCTTCCCAACTAATTAATTCATCATTATTGGTTGGTTAGAGTAGTTCAGCACTCTCATCCTTTAACTAGAAGTTTCGAGTTCGAATCTTAAGAATTGAGAAATTTATTTGGCCAACACTTTACCCCTTCTGGGCTGATCCGGTGCGAACATTAAACGTATGAAGTTGAAGCATGGAATGAACTTATTTTACCATTCTAAACCATTATCAGATAAAATTTATGGTGTTTAGTGATGCTTATAATCTTACTAATTTAGTTGTTTAGTGATGTTTACTTGAGTGGATATTGAAATGATACTTTGTGTAGGAACCGGAGGACGTTGGACCGACAAGATTGGTAGGTTACTTCATTCTTGGGTGGATACTCCTCTCCTTTGCGTTGTCCATTGCCCTGAGCCGATGACGACGTGGCAATTCTTCCAATTCTCTTCCCCCATGCCTTCTTTTCAACTGAACATCTTCATCCCTTGTTGCAAGATAATATATCAGCCAAGTAATTATAAAGTACACATTTTCAATTGATTAAGAAACTATCGCCACAACTCTCTAAAAAATCTATCGCCAAAGCTTATCTAGCAGTTGACCACAAACTATAACTTCAATGCACTTTAGTTGCACAACTGATTGAACATTACCAATCTCTAATAACAACGTTCCCTCAACATCAAACTTCTCTTTTGACGCAATCATTTGTTCCCTTTTAAGCTTAACATATACATTATAATAGAAAGGACATTTGGTGACTAATTTTTTCGTCAGTAAAAGTGCAAAAATCATCGCCAAAAATTTTTAGTGACAAAAAATATCATCTAACATTTTGTCGTAAAATCCAAGTAGCAAAAAATTGTTGCAAATTATTTTTCGCTTTGATTTATGATTCGTCGCCAAAAGAGATACGCGAGGTTAACACCAATTGTAGCGAAAGATTATTCGCGACAATTATTATCCGTGGCTAAAAGTTAAGTTATTAGCTACGTTACTTACTTGTAGCTAATAATATATTCACCTTCCTTGTAATGTGTCAGTTTTGTGATCACACTTTTGTCCATGTAGATTCTTTTGACTATTTTATAAAACCAAAAACTGGAACACATTAAATAATATTATATTAACTTATGTAATTATAATTTCTAGGCAAAGAACTTACAAATTCTTTCTAGCGATAAGAAATGATTTGGAGCCTTAGTTGTAAGGAGTTTCATTTTTTTCTCTATTAACCTTGGCTTTCTCACACTCTTCCTAAATACAAAAAAGAAATAGTCACTAAATGTGGCACAAGATTAATTGAAGCAAATGTGAAGAGAAAGAAGACAGACCTTAATGTTGGTAGAGGTCCAATATTCACACATTTGAATCCAATTTTCTATAGTCATCTGCTCGAGAACATGTCTCCTTGCTTCCTCAACTGAAGGAAAATATTTGTAGTATTTATGTAGTCAATAACGATGATCCTTCTTCCTTTGTTCCAATAGTAAACTGATATAGCTTAAAACTTCAAGTTTCTTGATATCGACGATATTGAGTTTCATCTGTGAATAACAAGTAAAAGTTAAATTAGCATTTAAATATTAGTTTAAAATGCATATAATTAAATAAATTAAAAATTTACCAAAACTTTTTCAAGAGCATTTTGAAGTAAGTTGTCTTCCTTCAATTGTTTGGCATGCTTAAGGCAAGGCAATTTGGTCCTAACAATGACCCCTAATTCACTAGACAATTTGTTGACTGAACCTTATCAACTGGATGATGTTATGAGGCGTCAATATGCATAAACAACTTATTGTTAATTGCAACATTCATGCATTGCAACTCAGAACCTTTAGTGATACCTCTACCTCTTTTCCTGACAGTGGTATTAGAACCTAACAATAAGAGAATAATGATAAGAAAAAATTCATTAAACATGTAAATATATATTTGAAGAAAAGTGAAAACATAGGTGGTAAAGAGTAACAAACCAGAAGATCCCTCACTAGTAGTTGAGGTAGATAGAGGTTGTTACTGACTGGCTTCATTGGTAGATGAAATCAGTTGTTGTGGTTGATTTGGTTGTTTTAGGGGAGGAATATCTTCGCTAGATGCCACCTTCTTTCCCTTGTTTCTACCAGGTGCTATTATATTGAATATCTATAATGATATTATTAAATGATTTTTGAATGAATTTTCAATATAAAATAAACATAATTAGAATAACAACATAAAGAACTTGTCAAATCTAGAATTTAATCATTTAAGAGCATTTGATATTCCCATAATCATCACTTCACTTAACAAGTTCCAATACTTGTGAAAACTCCCACTCTCATTTGTGTCTTCACACCATGACTTCTTTCCGCCACTTCATCTCTGCCACTGCTTCCATCTCTCCCACCCTCTTTTCCCTAGCAATTGCCATTCCTTCCCCCAGACAACATCACAAATCAATTCAAACTCAAACTCTAGAAAGAAACCTTAGCTCAGCCCCTAGCCCTTAGATCTCAACCTACAAACAACCAGACCTCTACCACCGCCTCCATCTCACCCACACTCTTTCTCTCCTTCTTACACCATTGTTATCCCTTCCCTTAGACAGCATAACAGAAACAGCAGTTGCTATCATCTCTTCAAACTCTAGGAAAAGTTAGCTTAGCTTTAGCCCTTAGATCTCTTGCTCAAATATGCAAAAAACCAAAAAAATTAGTTACCAAACACAAATGGACACACAATTTCCAACTCATCTTTCAACCATTAAACAAACCATATATGTTAAGTCAAGTTCACTTTTATTAATTTTGGTGACAATCAAATTATAATAATCTTAGAAGTGTATCAACTATTTTAATAAGCTTGTTAAGTATGCAGAAAAATATAAGTAACACTTAGTCATCCCAGACGATACGTCAGCAATCGACAATACACGTCATCATAGACGATACAGCAACAACAGACGATACAGCAACAACAAACGAAGAGCAACAACGGACGAAGTGCAACAACAAACATAGCGATAATATTAGACGATCCAAAAAGGAAGATACTCTAGAACTTCAGACAGTTAGTTAGTTGGAGTTAGTTATAGGATTCTACTAAATAACGATTTCTAGAAGATTCAAAAAGTGGTTTCTCAAGAAGATAGTTGGAGACTTAGGCTATAAATACTAGTTCTAGTCGAAGACTAAAACAACATTTTTACAAGAGAGAAAATTCTGATTGTACAATACTTAGAGAAATTCTGTATTCAAAATGCGAAACAAAAGAGCAAATAGAACTGTAACGTAAAGCTCAAAAAATATCTTTCTTAGATAAAGAAAGAAAGGCTAGAGCCTGGAGATGCTACGATAGCAAAAAGGATACTTTATGAAAGAGACCTGAAGAGGCTCTGGAAGGGTAGAAAGAATACTTGTAAAATTGAAGAGTATAGTGAAATCTCAGACAAACTCTGAGGACTGGACGTAGCCCAAGGTTTGGGATGAATCAATATAAAATCGCAGCACCTATTCTCTAACCCTTACACTTTAATTTTCTTGTTGTTAGACGAGTGGATAAAATTACTTGCGATTCCAATACTTATCAACTTTAGTAAAGTGTTTTTGTATTCATCTGATATTTGCAAAGATATTCAAGAAATCTCAAAAGATTAATATTTTCGAAAAGATTACACAATTCAAACCCCCCTTTCTTGTGTATTTTATATACTTTACTTTATTCATATAATAACAAGTGATTTACTTCAGTTGTTATCAGAGCTCGGTTTCCAAGAATCACCTTTAAAAAGTGAGGACAAAGATCTATGGCTGAATCACATGTTTTTATAGCTGAAGGTGCCTCGGCCACAAGATCTCCTGCATTCAATGGTGAGGATTATCATTATTGGAAGGACAGGATGTGGCTCTTTATATAATCCACACATATTGATCTTTGGGATATCATCAAGAGTGGTCCATACACACCAATAGACATTGAAGGCAATATCATTTCTCGTAACAGCTGGTCAGCCGATCAGAAAGTTCAATTTCAGTTAAACTCAAAGGCCACGTTCTTTCTAAGTTGTGCCCTAAGTAGAAGTGAATATGATAAGGTTCATGGATGCGAAACTGCAAAGAAAATGTGGGACACATTATCTATCGCAAATGAAGGCACAAATCAAGTGAAAGAGTCCAAGATCAGTATTCTTGTACATCAGTATGAGGTGTTCAAAATGAAAGGATGAGTCTATTGATCAGATGTTTGGATTTCAAACTATCGTTAATGAACTTAAAGCTCTTGGGAAAATCTACGATAATCAAAATCATGTCAGAAAGATTCTCAGAAGTCTTCCTAAAAGATGAAGACCCAAAGTTACTGCAATATAAGAAGCCAAGGACTTAAGCAAGTTGAAGCTAGATAAATCGCTTGGTTCTTTAAAGATACATGAAGTAAAGCTTGATGCAGAAGATAAACCTAGAAAAGATAAATCTATAGCATTAAAGGCTGGTCATAAGAATCAAAAGAACCACAGAAATAGAAGTACATCTTCAAAAGCATTAAAGGTTGAAGAAATCAAGAATGACGATGCCAATGAATCTGATCAAGATTCAAGAGAAGATGATGATGAAATATCCTTCACTTCAAGAAAGATTAGGAGGATGTGGAAAAAGAAAGCAAAAGGAAATAAAGAGTTTTCTTTTAAGAAAAATAGCAAAGATGAAGTCAAGAATGAGAAAACTTCTATCGTCTGCTATGAGTGCAACAAACCAGGACACTACTGTTAGATCGCGTACGGTCCGAGTATTCACAATACGCTGCGGAAAAGACCATACAAGAACATCACATATAATCAAAAACATGAAGGATTAACAAAAATACCTTATTTGCGTGGGTAGGTTGCTTCTTTTCGGATTCCAAGACACTGCAAATCACGAATGCCCTCTACCGGTATCCACACGAGTATGCACGATCCAGGCTGCGGCTGTGGTGTGCTAGCACGTCCCGAAACACTTTCCGAATGCCGCACATTTCTCCTCTCAGATGGCGGCTAGGGTTTCGTGACAACCTATTATCACTTAACCTAATGAGACCTAAGTTTCTCTATTTATAGAGAAACCCTAATCCCATTAAAGGCCCAATTAGTTTCGGCCCATTATATCTCATA
>JAOSBP010000008.1:25246407-25261004 GCA_027563825.1 Erythroxylum mucronatum
GGAACTACTTCTTCATGTTTTCCACTGTTTTTAACCAACCTTTTTGATAAGAAGATATGAGACCACTAGTAAGATTGTATTGACACAATGACAAACTTCAGCAGTTAGATTATCACTTCACAAGAAAGAGTTATACCTGTCCAAGACCCCAATCTTTTCCTAATTTTCTCAATGAAATGTAGACACTCTCCATATCTTAGTCTTTTTGAAGAGATAGGAATTCCCAAATAAAGAAAAGGGGTTCCTGTTTTGTCATACCGATGACTTGAGACAATATAACTAAAAGGTGAACTGCATTGTTTGACAAAATGAAGTACCTTTTTTGCAAATAATGTTTAAACCAGTAAGTCCTTGAATCTTTACATGGTGCTCATTAGTATTGAAATTAAATGTGCATCAGCTTTGCTCAGCAATATAAGGTCATCTATAAAACATAAACTTCTTAGAGAAAGCAATTTAAACTTGGATTGATACTTGAATATCGAAGTTATGGAGATTTTATATTTTAGCAACATTTGTGAGGACCTCCATCCATCTCAAGAACAGGTAAAGGGAAAGGGGATCCCATTGACTAAGCCCTTTATCACCCTTAAATATTTATGCTGGAATTTTATTAATCAGAATACAAAAAGAAGTAAGGGTGATGCAAGCTTGGATCCATTTAATAAGCCTTTGTGGAAATTTCAAAACTTGTAGAGTTTATAAGATGAAATTCCAATTGACACTATCGAAAGCTTTAAGGAGATCCACTTTAATTGCACAATTCTGTGGAGTATTTCTTCTTATGTATCTTTTCAACAGCTCTTACAATATTAGAATATTATCTCCAATATGCCTATTGTTCAAGAATGCTCCTTGGTTCTCACTGATTATGAATTTCATGGTAACTTTCACCCTATTTGCTAAGACTTTGGGAATGATCTTGTAGATGAAATTAATGCAATGGGTCTGAAATCACTTATATAGACAGGATAGGAATCTTGGGCATTAAGCACAAGTAAGTTTTGTTAAATCTTTCAACAAAATCCTCGTCTTGCAAAATTCATACACAACTTTCTTAGTGATTTTCCCTATTTGATCCCATGTTTTATGAAAAAAGTTCCCATTCAAGCCATTTAGGCCAGGAACCTTTGATCCATTCATTTTGAAAACCACATTTTCTATTTCATGGTTAGTGACATGTATGATAAGATTAGAAGCTTATCCCTCAGGTACCTTTGTAGATATAAATTGTTTAAGGTCCTCCACAGAAGATCTAGTATTTCCCTTTGTTCCCAAAAGAGTTTTGGAAAAATTCAAAGCTTCTTTACTAATCTCTTCATATCTATACATGACTTCACCAGAATTAGAGTTTACGGTGCATATTCTATTAGTATTTCTTCACTATATTGAAAAAAAATGTGGATCTATCCCCATCCTTAATCTAATTGATTCAAGCTCTCTAAAACATCAATGAACAATGATTGTCCACTACCTAAAAATAGAGTTTAATAGTTATCATCTCCTTATTTTACAAATACTCATCGCTAGGATTAGTTGCTAGTAATTTTTGTACCAAGGATAGTCTATTTCTAACTTCCTTAATCTCCTTTTTTGTATTCTTCCCTCATCTAGCATTCAACAACTTCAATTCATATTTAATAGCCTTGAGTTTTTGTTTGTAGATAAACTGCTTAGTACCATTAATCTGAGCATCCATTCCTTTGGTTATAGCATCTTGAAATCCATCCACATTAACTAAGAAATTATTAAATCTGAAGGGGCGCTTGGTACTAACCTTTTTAAATAGGTTATCAACCTTGATGGGAGTGTGATTAAAGAAACCTAGATCTAAAAATATGGCTTTGCTTTTTGGGAAAAGATTAAATAATCCACATTCACTAAGACTATCTAACTTCTTTTGAATGAACCAATATGAAGTTTGCTTGTTGCTCTAAGTGAACCTATAACCTTCATATTTTAAGTCAGTTAGTTCCACATCTTTAATGCAATCAAATAGTTCTGTATTGTAGTTGAGCAAATTGCAATTTCCCTCTGGCTTAAACCTATAGAGATAGTGGTATAGAAATCACCACTTATAAGCCAAAGACCTGTCACTGAAGCTTTTATTCTTCTTAAAGGGCTCCAAATTTCAAATCTTTGAAAAGTTCTATTAAAACCATAGACAAAAGTAGCAAAAGCAGTGGAATTCTCCATTTTGAATATCAATTTTAAGTGAATAAACTACTCATTTGTTTCCAAGGGTTCCATATCCAATAATTCCCCATCATAAACAATAATAATTCTTCCACAAACGTGACACTGGTGATTTGAAATCATTTTCCATTAAGTACCATAACAACTCAACTTATTTAGATTTTCTATTCTAAATTTGCTTTCTAACAGGCAAAACAACAAAAGCTTTTCCTTTTGCACAAAATCTCTTAAAGCATTGAGCCTTAATGGGCTATTTATACCTCTAACAGTCCATACCAAGATGGCCATGTAACAATGCCTTTGCCTTTGAGGCCTTTTCTAACGCTTCTATTGCTTCTTATATATTGTAATTTCTCAAAGTTCTCTTCTTGATTATCCACTAGTTGTTGATCTTCCTTCTGCTATATAAGATCCGAAATTATACCTTTTGAACATTCTCAATCTTTCTTATACCGAGGACTATCCTACTTTTCAACTTTGCCATTATTCTATGGCTTCACTGTCAATTATTATGTTTCTATTCTCATACCGTTTTCTTCTGGACTAGTTACCTCCAATCCCATCAATTCCTTATAATCACCCTTTTTAAAGACTTTCCTAGTTGGTTTCCATTTTTTTCCTTGAGCTTTCAAGGATGGTTTCCATTGATAAGTAACCAAGACTTTGTCCTCATTGATGGAATTCCCATTTACCAACCTCAAAATGGGAATATAGTCCCTTTTTTACTTAGAAATGTCCATGCTAACATATAATCTAACAAATCCTACTTTTCCAATATTCCAATGGAATATTGTGTATATTCACCCATAAAGGCATGCTATTCATTCTTATCTTCTTTAGCTCCATACTTGGTTGCCAATTCTAAAGAAAGAGGAAGCTGTGAGATATGCCAAGGCCCTGCTTGTATTACCTTTAGGGCTTTAATTTTTGAGATGAAAGTGAATATTAGGTTATCATCCATTGTCAACATTGCCTCTTGCAAACCTCTTCCTTTCCGGTTCCCTTGAGTTTAAGCTTGTATCACTAGAAATGGAGGCCTTTTCTCCATGAAAAAGCTTATAACTGAAGCTTCCCAATTCTTACCCCCTCTTGTAAGATGTCAATATTTGGAGCCACCATAAGCTTCCCCTCAAGTTTAACAGGAGGACAAAAATGTAGAGAAGAATTTAAGTTATTCCCAACAACCTATTTCCAGGTTTTCCTAGTTTTTAAAAGTTTTTGAACCAAGTTTACAGCTTGAGTCGAGTGAGGTGGAGTGAAGGGTGGGGTAAGGAGGTAGTGTGAGGAGGTTGGGACTGGGGATTTTTTGTTGGATTTAGTATAGGTGAAGAAGCAACAGAAGAGGGGGGTGAGGGGACTAAAGGAGAAAGCCGGACTCCATTAAGTTGTTTATGGAACTCTGATAATGATAGGTAGGTGAAATTAAAAAACTGTTACTAGGAACGGCAAAGAAAAGTAAGGAGAATTAAGTTAAAAGGAAAAGACGAGGTTACCTTTAGTCAAGAAATAATCAAAAAATTGGAGGAGAAAAAAAGAGCAAAGAAGATGCTGAGTTAAAGCAAAGGTATGCAATAAAAGAAAAATAAGGATACACTTAATGACCATCCTTAATCACATTCACTTGGTTATTACATCATAATCATACTTTTATTCCAAAATTGCCTTTAAGACTAAACTTAACATATTTTACATTACATTTTTTCAATTCTATTCTATTTGATTTCTAACACTTAAAATCAATCCAAATTCACTTCCATGACATTTCAATATACACATTTAAGCCATAAAATTTCATTAATAAATTTTTACATAACCTGCCCGAATTTTAACCAAAACTAATTCCAAATCATTTTTTTTTCATTTCTTTACTTTATTTGCATCAAAATAATGCTATAAACATCATAAAACATCAAATATAATTTTGGATCATAAAACATTGAAAACCTTAGTCATGGTCAAAAATTCATCTAGTCATTTCCATGGTTTTCCTTCCATTCTTTCATTATTGAACTAACTTCCTAATGTCATTCATTACTCTTAAATCATCAAATGGTAGAATAAAACACTTAGGCAATAGATCTCACCTTTAACCAAGGTTCCACATATTAATTTTCTTGAATTTTCTTCTCCCAATTGCTTCCAATGTAATCAAATCTTGATATCACATCAAAAGGGTGCAATTTACACCATCAAAACCAAATCTAACCTATAACACAACAAATCCAACTTTTCAACAAAACTAGTAAGCTTATCAACCCATTTTCTTATTCTTCTTCATTTGGACGACCATGAGATCTTGTTGGATGCTTGATTGGAGGTGAAAGAGCATGAAAAGCTCATTGGATCACTTCTCCATAGCTTAGTCATAGCTCCCTCTTCTCCCTTTTCTTTTCTTTTCTTTTCCTTGTTCTCTCTCTTCCTTCCTTTCTCCCACCAATGGTCAGCCACCCAAGTTTAAAGAAGATGAGCATTTTGCTTAATTACAAGTTTGCCCCCATTTCCATTAAAAATTTCTTATAATTACACTTTTATACAAAACTTTTCATATTTAAACTTTAATCCCTACCACTTGTTACCATTTAATTGGTTACTTCTAATGACTCATCACCTTACACATGTCATTCTCTTATTGGTCGTTAAGTGTGACTCACTAATTCACTCACACCATTTTATACAAAATGTTGAAATTGCCCTTTAATACATTTAATTCACTAACTAACCAAATTAAATCCCAAAAAGATTCCATAATTGTCTTATCATCAAATTGACCATGAAATACTCTAATTAGAGTCAATACTTATTGATTGGAGCTTTTAAAAAATTTCAAATGGGTTTAAAATCCTCAATACTTATTCATCCAATCGAGTTTATTTTCGATCCATTTCAGTATCATTAGACTCAAATACCTATTCTAGGTACTTTTCTAAAATTTTAAGGTTGGGTCCCTAAAATCACTATTAAAACTAAAATACTATTCACTTGAAATCACTATTCATCTAGGAATGCTATTCACCGAAATTGTCCAAATTTCATTCAAAAATGTCACCTAAATCTTTAAAGCACATTTCAGGGCTTTTAAAGCTCTGTTGGACTCATCATGTAGCTTTTCAAAGTTTTTACAAATTTTTGATCAAGTCCATAACCATCTCTAATATATCCGTCATCCATTATAACCTCAAGTCCATAACCATCTCTAGTCTATTCGTGATCCATTATAACCTTAATAATACACTTAAACGCTTAAAATACTCTAATATACCATAAATAAAGCATACTCCATAAATACATATACACCACATTACACAGTACAACAATCGAACTAGGATACTATGTCCTATGTCATGTATTTGTTTTGTAGCTTTTATCTAGGGCAACAAGGGCTGAGACACAACTTATCTCAAGGCATGTTTCTCTTCAAATAACTTTTCATCACAAGTTCTCTCTTTTTCTAGTTATTTCTTGATCTCTATGTGGTTTAACAATGGTACAAGCTAGCACATGAATATATGTCAGGTTGTGTTTAACAAAACTTTGTGTTCTCTTCATTTTTGTTCTTATAGCCTCTTTAATTCATGACAAGTCTTATTTTAAGGTAACATTTTCATAGTTACCTAAAAATATAACATAAACTAAATAAATCAAGTTAATTTAAATATATAAAAAAAATTGAGTGAAAAATGTGTAATTTTTATATACATCAACTAGATTAAGTGTTTTGTTATAAGCTATATGGTGGATGACCTATTATTAATTGAATTCAAATAGTCGTGCCGTTGCTAATTTAACTAAGCACATGGACTATCTTGGGAATTACATAAGATAGCGAAATAATCTATAAAGTAACACATAATTTAGGGTGGTGAAACTACCCTAATTTGTTTGGAGGAACCAAAGAGGAGTAGCAAAAACGCAATCCTTCATGATTTTAGTAAAGATTAGATCGACAATATGAAAGGAAGATGGATTAAGATTTAACCATTGAGGGATTAAAAAAAAGTGACAAGAAAAATATTTGAAAATTTTGAAGCAAATTTTAATTTGATGGTTACTTCAAATAAAAAATATAACATCATATTCTCTAGCTAGCGAATTTCATAAATTATATAAGGCAAAAATCTTTACCAAGCAATAAGAAGGAGAAATGCAAGTTTATGAAATTGAGAAAGTGGTAAGGAGATTAGACAGTCAAGTGAAAACTATGTGGATGAAGAGGTTTAACAAGTATTAAATAAAGTGATAGATGCATAATTGATCATAATTTTACCTCATATTGTTGTGTCTTTGACATTTGACACTTTTAGTATATATTTGGTACTTAAGCCTCTCCAAGAGTGTTTACAAAGCATAATTGCCTTTATGGACTAAAAGGAGAAGAATTCGGACAAGATCATGACAGAAATTGAAGATTGAAGTGCAAAAAGGATGCATGGTCATGCACCTGGCCGTGCACTTCCTAGAGCCCATGCATCTTCACGATTCTTGTAATATTTTATTATGCATGGTCTGATACATGATTGTGAATCAAACTATGAATCTCCCTATAACCTTAAATTTTAATATGAAGGATGTGTTTGAAGGCAATGGGATGTAGTAGTTGCAGAGGAGACATTGGGAGGTGATTTCCAGATGTGGAGTTTGTTCTCAAGGTGTGATTTTGGTCTAGAGAAGTGAAAAACATGAAGAAATCGTCGACAGATCCATTGGAATATAAGAACCAACCCCCCACATCGTGAGAATATTCGATAGAAGACAATCAGGGAGATTTAGAATTATGAACCCATTGTTTTCTATTTGTTTTTTTCCAACTTATGTTTGATTTTGTGTTTGATTATGTATAACTAAACGTCCAGTTAGTATTTAAGTTAGATGAACCTTATGGTAACACTTTGATATGATTTAATTCATTCATTAATGCAATTTGTTTGATTGTTATATTGGATCTGATTATGTGTTTTATTTATAATTTGATTTCATACGTAGAGATAGAGAAATCCTAGGTTAAATACCATAATTAGAAGGAGTTGATTGCAACTCTAGAAATAAGATGGCATAAATCTTCTAGATTATGGTCAAACCTAATAGAGAGATTCATAAATTGATAAAACAACCCAAAAAACTTTAATCTGAGTAATTTGATTAAAAACCTTAGGATTAGTTATTAGTAGACTGAAAGTCAACTGTTAACATATCATAAGAATCTCCACAGTCCAATAAATTAATGAAATAATTGCATAATAAAAGACCAATTTGTTAAGGGTTTAGGGGGATTTAAAACCTAGATACTAATTCTTGATATTGATAATTTCCTAAGTGCTTTCTTAATTCTCTGCTTAATTTCATTACCTATTTTATTTTACTGGCCTTGGTTTTAGTTTCTTTTCATTAAGAACCTAAAATCAATCCTTAGGCTAGATAATAAAAGAAGGGTAATTACTAGTATTCATCATCTTCGTGGGACCAAATTGTACTTGTCGGTACTAGTTACAACTACGTCATGCACTTATAGTTATTACAATATTGACTCTCACAAAATAAGTTAATCAAGTTTTTGACACTGTTGCTGGGGACTTTGACATTAGGAAAGCCTGAATGCTATCACTCTAGTCATTTTCATTTCATTTTGTTTTATCTTTGTTTTTTATTTTGTTTTATTTTAATTTTACTTTTGTATTTATTTTATTGTATCTTACTATATTTGTGTCTTATTAATTTAATTATCTTTTGAATTTCTTTTTTTTTTGATCTTAAGTTTATAGTTTATTGAAGGAATTATGATTTATTGTCATAGCCACATCTTGCAATGGAAGGATGGAGTGAACGGTACTTTAATGGGAGCCAAAATATGTCTTTGCAAATATGACATCACCATATGGGAGAGTGAGGTGTTCTCATAAGTTTTCGAAAGCTCAACCAATATTTAGGCCATATCACAACATTCGTATGAGTTATTTCTACAATCATGAATGTTGAGCACCAACTTATAGATGGGAGCAACCTAGCAAGTATAATCAACCTCATGGTGCAGTATATGAGAATAACTATAATTCAGAATGGAGCAACTCCTACACTTATGGATAGAATAATTACACTTTAGCTAAATACTTACAACTTAAGAATCACGAAGAGCTTAGAGATAAATTAATGGACATCCTTCCTGAAATGAAAGCTGACTGAAACAAAAAGGGTTAGCTTCATGAATGGAAGGATATAAACGAACTCCCAGTAGAAGAAGAAGCGAAAGAAGAAGAGAAAGCAAGTCTTAGAGATAAATTAATTATAATCCTTGCTAAAATGAAAGTTGACCGACGAGAATTCGAGAGTAAAGACAAGACAAAGGTTGGTTTCACAAATGAAGGGACATTTCAAAAAAAGCTTTCAAAAGAAAAAGAAAGTGTTATAAATCAATTAATTCAATACCTTGCCAAACTGAAAGCCAGAGTGAAGAAAAGACGACATTTGGCTTCATGGATGAAGAAGCATTCTAAGAAAATGAGGAGGTAAATGTTGTTGTTAACGAGGAGGACGAAAATATGACAAGGGTAGCATAAGTAGTAGAAGAAGAAATCTCCATCCAAGAAGAGAAAGTAGAGGAGTGGCAAGAGATAACTGAAGAACATGAGTTAGAAATCTTTGTTCAAGAAGAAGAAGAAGATGAGAGGACAGAGGAGGTTTTGGAGGAACTAGTGGAGGAGCCAAGTAAGGAAATTACTAATGAGGCGTTGGTAGTAATCTTAAGTACAAAGGGTTCCCTCATCCTCAAAGACAAATTGTTAAGGTTAGCTGATGATTCAGGAAGTTTCATTATCCCTCATTTTATTAACAATTTGTCATTAAAAGGGCAATAATGTAATTAATTGTTTTTTACTAACTTAATACATTATGTCCTTTTGATCATCTTATAACATGTGGTTTGAATAAAAGCTATAAAAACCATTTTGTAGAGCAAAGGGTGGAAGCAAGCCGTTGATTATTAATCCATGATGACATCAACGTGTAGGTTATGTCGAGCTAAAGACATTAAAGAAGTACTGCATAGGAAGCAACCCATGAGTTAGTTTTAATTTTATTTCAATTTCAATATTATTTTCTTTCTTTCATGTTAGTATATGATTTTATTTTTTTGTTATGCTATTTCTTTTATATTTTGCAAGAATGTTAGCCTCATATTGGATGGATTCAAATCAAAAATCGTCATATGTAGGAAAGTACCAACTAAACCCTCTCACTTATTATACATGTATATATTGTATATATTAAGGATAATGTACAACTTTAAACGTGGGGATGGGTTTATTCAATTTTTAACGGTTTACTTTAAGCTTATTGTAATTTGATTATCAATTCTATCAACTGATATTCTAAATTGGTCGAAATCTGTCTATGAATATTGTGTTTCATTGTTGAATATTGTTTGAATTGGTATGTAAAAAGATGATGGTTAGAACGAAATTAGTTTTCTAAGTTATATTTTTTATAATCATTGAAATGTTCAAGTTGAATGAAATTTCATATTATTTACATACATATATACCCATTTTTCGTGAGCTTTTGAGCCTAAAGAACACATTTTCAAAATTTTTAAAGCTATTGTTATTTTTTCATATATGTGATATTGTGTATAGTAGGATAATTCTAGAACTAGCTTTTATTATGCATATTGAAACCATATTTGTTAAATTAGAAGCATTAATATGATGAAGACACTTATATTCAATAATCCGCTTTAGCCTATTTTGTTGGAAATCACCATACTCAAAAATTTATCTTTAGGAATAACCAAGTTGAGCCTTAGCCTTTTTCATTGACTAAACCCACATATTAACCTTTATCCTATTTTTCTTTCAAGGCCTATTTATTGTTTTGAACCTTGATGGTTATTTACATTATTCACTTATTCGGACTTGAAATTTGTGAAAGGAACCATATTTGTTAAATTGCAGCATTGATTGTTTAATTTTAAAAAAGGAAAAGAGAAAAAAGAAGGAAAAAGGAAAAAGAAAAAAAGAAAAAAAAGAAAAAAAAGAAAAATATATGGTACCAATATAATTGTGATGAAAGTATCTATATGCTTTGTAAACAAATGTTATAGTATTTCTTTGATTAAATTTCCTTCACTGAACCCCTTTTATTGTTTCATTCATATTGTACCTAAGCCCCATTGCATCCT
The DNA here is from genome assembly GCA_027563825.1 of Erythroxylum mucronatum. Taxonomy (NCBI): domain Eukaryota; kingdom Viridiplantae; phylum Streptophyta; class Magnoliopsida; order Malpighiales; family Erythroxylaceae; genus Erythroxylum; species Erythroxylum mucronatum. The sequence continues at coordinate 25,256,771 of JAOSBP010000008.1, forward strand.
ATAGAAAGACCTTTCATTTTTGTTTCTAGTTTTTACATAAGTGGTGAAGATGTGAATTTATTGCAAGCATATGGTAAGAATTCTACCATGCATGCATCGAGAGTTTTGAGACTTTTCACCCTAAACACTTGAGTGCATTGAACAAAATCTTGGAGAGGGTGTAAAGAGATATGCTTTTGATTTCAATGCGATTGTTGATGTGATTATTATTAATATTACTTAGGAAACTAATTTTAGGACAACTTGACTCTAATTGTATGTTAATTTGATTCCATAGGATAAGATGATGTATAGTATGAATGGACAGATTGAGATTGATGATGGATTAATGTTATGAAATTTATAATTTATATTATATTTACTTGAGGACAAGCAAAAGCTTAAAGGTAGAGATATTTGATAGATGCATAATTGATTATAATTTTACCTCATATGTGATGTGTTTTTGTTTTATTTTTAATACTTTTAGTGTATATTTAGTATTTAATCCTCTTCAAGTGTGTTTACAGAGCATAATTGCCTTTATGGACTAAAAGGAGAAGAATTCGGATGAAATCATGACAGAAATTGAAGATTTGAAGCACATAAAAGATTCGCGATCATGCACTTCCCTAAGCCCATGCAGCTTCACGATTCTTGTAATTTTTAGGTATGCACGGCTGTGCATTAAACCATGCATCTTCCCAGAGCACTAAATTTTAATATAAAGGACGTGTTTGAAGGCAATGGGAGTTAGCAGTCATAAAGGAGACATTGGGAGGTGATTTCCATACATGGAGTTCATTCTCAAGGGGCAATTTTGGTCTATAGAAGTGGAAAATATGAAGAAATCATGGACAGATCCATCGAAATATAAGATCAAACTCCTACATCATAAGAATATTCAATAGAAGACAATCAGGGAGATTTAGAATTATGAACCCATTGGTTTTTATTTGTTTTTCCTTCAATGTATGTTTGATTTCGTGTTCCATTATACGTAACTAAACATCTAATTAGTATTTAGGTTAGATGAACCTTATGTTAAAACTTTGATATGATTTGATTCTTTTATTAGTGCAATTGGTTTGATTGTTATATTGGATCTGATTACATGTTTTATTTATAATTTGATTTCATACGTAGAGATTGAGAAATCCTAGGTTGAATAGATCTATCGTAATTGGAAGGAGTTGATAGCAACTCTAGAGATATGATGACATAAATCTTCTGAATTAGGGTTAAACCTAATAAAGGGATTCATAAATCAGTAAAGCAATCCTAAAAACTTTAACTTGAATAATTCGGTTGAAAACCTTAGGATTAGTTGTTAGCAGACTTAAGGTTAGCCATTAGTATACCATAAGAATCTCCACGATCCAATAAATCAATAAAATAATTGCATAATAAAAGATCAATCTGTTAAGGGTTTAGGTAGATTCAAAACCCATATACTAATTCTAGGTATTGATAATTTCCTAAGTGCTTCCTTAATTCTCTATTCAATTTCATTACCTATTTTATTTTACTTGCCATAATTTTAGTTTCTTCTCATTAAAAACCTAAAATCAATTCTTAGACTAGATAATAGGGGAAGGGTAATTACTAGTATTCCTTATCTTCGTGGGATCGATTCGTACTTGTCGGTACTAGCTACAATTACATTGTGCACTTGTGGTTATTACAATATTGATTGTCACAAATAAGTCAATCACAAAGGTAAGGAGAAGAGCATCTAAAAAGATTCATCTCTAGTAAAACCTTATATTTTTCATAACCCTTCTCTTAAGGGCTTAAGGAAAATATATAAACAATTTAAGAAGTTTTTATAATTTTTTTATAGCTATATATAAACATCCATATGTAGATCCTTAGCATAAATACCTGCCATACTAAATTACTTAATGAAATCATCACTAAAAGAAGGAGATTAGAAGAGTTTAAGATGATTGATTAAATTGAGGAATGCGGTTTTATTATCCAGAACAAATCACTACGAAAGCTTAAGTGTCTAAGGACTTTCTCTATCTATACATTGTCAGTAATGTTGATTTCCTTAATGCTTTATGTGATTTTGGTGCTAGTATATACTTGATGCCTTATTCAATTGCTAACAAATTGATTCCTTAATCTTTAACACTAAACACTATAACCTTACACTTAATTAATTGTTTTGTTAAACTCACTTTGAGCATATTAGAAAAAAAACTAGTTAAGGTTAAAAAAACTCTTCCTATTAATTTTGTCATCCCTGAAATGAAAGAGAATGTTATCTTAGGAAGACCTTTCTGTAAAACCCCGAACTTTTCCTTTCATTGAATATAAATTTTTTATTTTAAGTGAATAGTTATTTCGGATGAATAGTAATATATGGGTGAATAGTCATTTTTAGGGGATCCAACCCTAAAATATTGAAAATTATCTCAAATAAGTATTAAAGTCCAATGATATTGAAACAGATCAAAATAATTCCAGATGAATTTCAGGAGTTCCAAAAGTTTAGGATTAAAATGCTCTTTTTAGAAAATAATGGGTATTGATGATTTTAAACCCATTTGAATTTTTTTAAAAGCATTCAATCAATAGGTATTGACCCTAATTAGAGTATTCTATAGTCAATTTGATAATAAGATAGTTACGAAATATTTTTGGAATGTAATTCGGCTAGTTGGTGAATTAAACTCAGTAAGGGCAATTTGGTCTTTTTGTATAAAGTTAGTGGATTAATGAGTCATTAGAGTGGACTAATATGAAGGTGACATGTGCAATGCACTAAAGGAGTATAAAAAGCCAAAAGTAAGACAAGGTTGCTTCATTTTAGTGTGTGGATATCAGGGGTGAGCATTCGGGTAATTCGGGCCGGATTTTCACTGTTCGGGCCCGGCCCGAATTACCCAAAAAAATTTTTGCCTTACCCGACCCAAACATGAACTTTCAATTACCCAAACTTACCCGACCCGATTTACCCAAATTACCTATTTACCTGGCTCGATTTACCCGATTTATTCGAATTATTCCGGCCCGATTTACCCGAATTACCCTAATTACCCTATTTCACAATTTTTTTAAACCTAATTCGGGTAATCAGGCTGGCCCGAATTTTTTTCCCTTACCCGTCCCGGCCCGAAAATAATTCGGGTAATACCCGGGTAGGCCCGAATTACCTGAACTTTAGAATTTTCTTACCCGAATTAATTTGGCCCGGCCTGAATAATGCTCACCCCTAGTATCCATGAGAGACCAAAATAAAAGAAGAAAAGGAGAGAAACCAAGGGTGAGTTATGGCCAAGCTTGAGAGGAAGAAGGGTACAACCATTTTTGGTAGGTTTTGATGGAGATTTTGAAGAGATCTTGATCAAGCAAAAGTGCTCATCAAATACCTAGGAGATTGGAAGATAAATTGGTAAGTTTGCCTAGCTTAAATTTCTAGATTTGTGGGTTTTTTTGTGGGATGGATGTATTTAAGATAAATGGTGATTTTTGACTTGCCATGGAGTAGGTAATGAGTTTGAAAGCATTTAAAAGTTGAAAACAAGAAAATAAACCAAGAAAATCAAGATAGGAAGAATCGTCCATGGCTAGTTTTTTTAATTTGATTCGATCCAAAATCCTATTTTGATGTTTCATGATGTTCATTGCGTGGTTTTGATGCTAATGAAGTAAAGAAATGAAAAAGAATTAAATTGTAAAAGTTTGATGTAAGATATGTTAAGTTTAGCCTTAAGGGAATTTTTAGTATAAAAGTATGGTTATGAAGCAATAACCATGTGAATGTGATTAAGGATGGTCATTAAGTGTATTTGTATCATTGAAATTGTTAAATGAAGTTTTTTGTTATTTTTTGAAAAAATTAGTATATGGTATGTATGTAGAAAGTAATGAAGTTGAAATGATTTATGATGTGTTGGATGATGTTTGGCATGAATCTTAGGTAAATTGTAACATCCCACCCTCAATCTGGAAGGGTAGAATGGTAATTTGGCATAGGATGGGATAGATTGGGATGAATTAGGACTGCTCATGCATAATAGGATTGTTACACAGTAGCATTTGTGCATCATTAATTCATTCGGATTGAATCTGTAGTAATAGTTACCTTCTCTGATTCTTATAGAGGCCCAAGTGGAGCGTCGATCGACCGACGTAGTAGAGACTTTCCTACATTAGCTCGGAAGTAGTAGGTGAGTAACCTAGGTGGTTATCTCGATCTATATGTTTACTGTGTCTTGATTGCCCTACGGGGATTACTGTGACT
>JAOSBP010000008.1:25261104-25274623 GCA_027563825.1 Erythroxylum mucronatum
GCAATTCATTAAATCGAACTTCATAATCCGCCACTGACATCCTACCCTGCCTGAATTAATTCGGGTAAAATTTTTTTAAATTTTGGGTAATTCGGGTAATTCGGGTATTACCCGAATTATTTTCGAGCCGGAGTCGGGTAACTCCAAAAAATTTCGGGCTGGCTCAATTACCCGAATTAGGTTATAAAAATACAAAATTTTAGGTTTTTTTTAAAAATAATTATAAAAAAACAACTTCGGGTAATTCGGGTAAAGCCGAACAAAATTTCGGATAATTCGGGTCGGGGTAAGCTCGGGTAAGAAAAAGTTCAGGTTCGGGCCGGGTAAGATGAAAAAAAATTCTGGTAATTCGGGCCGAACCCGAACAGTGAAATTTCGACCCGAATTACCTGAATACTCACCCCTAACAACATACTCGAATTTTTATTAATTATATCCTTTTTTTCAATATACTTTAAATAATTTTTATATACATAAATAATTTTATTACAAAATAAAATATAGTTAAAATTAAAAATATTTTTATTTTTATATTATTAAACAATTAATTGTACGAAGCTTCTTAAAAAAAGCTCTATTTTAAATGTTAACCATGGCTTTTTAAAAAAACTATTCTAAAAGACACTCTATTGAAAAAAGCTATATCTGTATAATTCCAAACAGAAAATTATTCATATACTAATTAGTGCACCTTGTTCCGCTTATAAGTGCCGACTCTGTGTTCCAACTTGGGTCTTGATTCCCAAGCCCTAACCCTTCCTTTTTCTCCAGTCTTTTCTCTTCATCGCTTTATCTTGCAGGTGCTTTCGATTGTTATCTACCTGAAATTTTAATGGTACGTCGATCGCTTTATTTTCTCTTTCTCTTTCTCTTTCTGTTCTTGCTTCTTATTGTTTTCATTTCGCTGGTGAGTAAATGTGGATAAGACACGTGCAGTGACTGCGATTTTTGGATTGCGGCGTTTTCTTTTATGTTGTTCATGGTGTTAGGTTTTCTTGCGCGTTAAGCTTGTTGTGCAGTTATCAGTACATATAATCTGGTGAAAGTTGAGCTACTTGATTTCTAGTCTTTTTGTTCGAGAAATTGTTAGATTGATGAGAAGTGCACTGAATTTTTACTTTTTACCTTGATTTAATGAAGCAGATATGCGGAATTGATTGAGCATTTAACTGTATATACAATTATGTTGTGCAAACCAATCTGCGATGTGCATGAAATTATTTCACTTGTACGACAGGAACTATGAAATGGTTGTTCAGTCTCATTCTTGGGTCTTGCAAATTCAGAATCCTTCCGATTTTTGTTTTGATAGTTATATATATACATATATATATATATAGCTATCAAATTCTTGATCTGTTTTTTTCCTTTTGTTTTGATTATTATTTTTAACTCATGCTGCATAATTTTATCTCATCTAAGTCCTCAGCTGATTCAAAGAAAGTTTTATTTGTATGCAGATAACCCATTGTTTGATATGCAATTGCAGTTATTTTAATTGATAGGTGGATCACATCGATACTCTTTTGGAGTTGAGTATTTGTACCACATAATGGGATTTGATAATGAATGCATACCTAATATTCATTCTCTAGCTGGGGAGTATTTTTGTCCTGTTTGTCGTCTACTAGTATACCCAAATGAAGCATTACAGTCCCAGTGCACTCACCTGTATTGTAAACCATGCCTAACATACGTTGTGAGCACGACCCGCGCTTGCCCCTATGATGGCTACTTAGTCACGGAAGCAGATGCCAAGGTTTCTCCTCACCCCAAAAAGTTGTTAAGGGGGATTTTGTCGACATTTTATTTATTCACTCTCTAAATGACTCGTTTCAATTTATTTTTTGCAGCCGCTTGTTGAATCCAACAAAACACTTGCTGAAACCATAGGGAAGGTAACGGTTCATTGTCTATACCATAGGAGTGGTTGTACGTGGCAGGGACCTCTATCAGAGTGCACAAATCATTGTTCTGCATGTGCCTTTGGCAATTCTCCTGTTGTATGCAACAGATGTGCTGTTCAAATTGTGCATCGCCAAGTGCAGGAACATGCACAAAATTGTCCTGTGAGTTCGAAAATTTTGGATCCTGGGGCTTTAGATATGGTTTCTGCCCATGCATTTTAGAATTTTGACTTTTGTTCTCTGCTATTCCCTGTTAGGGCGTGCAACTTCAAACACAGCATTCCGAGGGTCAGAGTGCTGCCACTACGGGGGCAGGACCTACGTCTGATCAGACGCAGGCTGCTACCCAGGTAGGAATGGCTATTACTCAGGTTCAATCTGTGGCCTCCTCACAACCTGGACAAGATCCAAATGCACAAGCTAATGTGACTTCTCAGGCCCATCCTGGGCTACAAACAGCTGCACCAACAGGAGAACAATGGTATCAACAGCAACAGCAATATCAACAATACTACCAGAGTTATCCTGGGTATGACCCATATCAACAACATTATCAACATTACTACCCATATCAACAGCAACCAGTTGTGCAATCCCAGCCGCCTCAGACGTACATTCAGCCTCAACATCCACAAGCTCAGCAACAAACACATCTGCAAGTTCAACCACAGGTGCCACAAACACAACCACTTTCTCAACCTCCTCCACATCCCTCTCACAGTCAGCTTCCTGTTGTCTCTCAACCCCATAACCAGGCCCAATTCAGTCTACAACAGCAAACTCACCCTGCAATTCAGCCACAATCTCATGTTCAACAACAGTCACATTTGCCAATTCATGGCCACCCACCCCCTCAAGCTCAGTCCCATCCCCAAGCACAAATAGTTCAGTCATATCCACAGAGCGTGCAAATGCCTCAAAATCAGCAGCCTCAACAGCAGATGCAACATCTACAGCCCCAAAGTCAAGTACAGACTCATTCACAGGTCTACCCCCAACATCATCCAGCGCCTCAACCTCTACCTGTTTCACATACGACACAGATGCATGCTCAACATCATCTTCACCCCAACCAACCTGTGAATCCTATTATTCAGCCTCAGGCACATCACCTATCAGCTAATGCAGTCACAGGTCATCATTCTTATCCACAGGCCCAGCCTCAGCAAATTCAGGTAGGAAACCGGTATCAGCAAATAGATGTTCATCCTCAAAGTGCATCCCAACTTCAGTCACAACATCCAGGTCAGATGCAGTTTCAGTTGCCACAACAGCATCCTCTACGACCACCACCTCAGGCTACATTTCAAAACTTGCAACAACCAGGTTTATTACCTGTGCATGATCAACCACCAAATGCCCCTCCATTACAACAGCTTCCGGCTCATTCTCACAGTCATCAACCAGTAGTTCCTGTCCACCAACGACCTGTAATGCAACCAGTTCAGCCTCCAATGAATCAGCAATATTTACAGCATCAACAGCCTTCATCTGGACAACCTTTAGGGCCAGGACAGAATCAGAAAAATCAGCTAGTTCCTTATATACAACAAGAAGTGCATGCACAGTCCCCAATTCGGCCCCAGTGCCCACCACAATTGTTGCAAAAGCAGCCACAGCAGAATATTGCATTAACACCTGGCATGTTGAACCATCAAAGTGTTACCGGAGGGCCTCCAGTGCTACCTCATGGAGTGCCATCACTGCCATATCCACAATCCCCTGGTGGCACTCATCTCAGGCCAGTGCATGTTGGTGTTAATCAATATTCAGGAAATTTTCTCAGGACAAACAATCAAGTGCCATTGCTGTCTGAACTACACTGTGGGGCTGGCTCAAAACCAATGTCTGATAGATCTGATGGCATGGATGATAAGGGTGTAGAAGCTGAAAAATCCTCTCAGAAAGCTGTTACAAGGGATATGGATGATTCTGACACCGTTTCTGGTATTAAAGCTGATACTGGTGCCATAAAAAATGTGAAATCTGAAAGTGATATCAAACTGGTGGATGAGGAGAATAAAGCCGTTGGAGAAGCTACACAAATTGCAAATGGAGGGCATTGGAGTAAGACAGTGAAAGAAGAGGCTATAGAGGGTACTGGTGAGCAGAAAGATGCATCAGATGCCAACCACAAAAAGATACAGAGTTCTGTGTCAGATGGGAAAGAAATGAAAGAAACATCTCTACTTAAAGCTCCCATAATGCAGGAATGTGAACACACTGAAGAACAGGTTGAAAAATTGCAGGACCAAAAGGGAGCTCCTGAAATTTCTGGAGGCCATTCTGTACTTGGTCAAATACAAGGTGCTGGTTTACTACAGCTTTCTCATACAGTACAAGTTTCTGATGAAAGGAAGCAACATCCTCCCCAAAGTTATTATGGGCCTCCTGTTCTTCAGAAAAAGTCTGTTTTGCCTTTGCAAGTACCTTCTCCTGGATTTCCACATAACACACAGTCATCAGGGCATGTTCCTCAACTCAGGCCTTTGGATCCTGTACGTATACCTCATTTCGGTCAGGCTTTAAATTCACTGCCTGAACATTCTCAGCATCCTATGTACAAGCAGCCTTATGGACCAGAAGTTTTACCTGCTGGCATCCCAGGCCCAGGTTCTACTTCAGCTTTTGGGAGGGGATCAGGTCTTCATGCTCGTCCACCAGGGCCATATAATCAAGGTCATACTCCTACTGAAGTTGAGCACATCCTGCCTCCAAAGCAGAGGAACAATGCCGATGATAGCAGATTGGATCCATTTGGGCTGAATTCTGACATGTATTCAAACAAAATGAGGTCAAATGGAGCCCTGGCTCGTGATTCCTCATCAACACTAGGTTTGCGTGATGACCCATCCAAAACTTTCCAAGATGAGCATTTGATTCCCTTACCCCAAGACCCAACTAGGCGCACCATTGATGATGATCTTAAACATATTCCAAATTTAGATGTTGACCGTGCTCATAAATTTGGCGGTAAATTTACCTCCTCTGGGTCTTTGGATAAGGTTCATCATGGTGTTGGTATGGACATAGCACAAGGACCTCCTGGCAAGGTTCCGTATAGTTTGAATCATGATTCTGGTTACAAATTTGAACCCCCAGCTAGCTCTGTCCCAACAAGATTTATACCTCCTTTTCATCATGATGGCATGTTGCATCCTAGTGATGTAGGAAGAAGTCCAGTTGGTTTCAGCGAAAGTGCTCGAAAAATGTCAAATTCTGGTCGTGTTTATCCGGAATATTTTGGATCAGGTCCTGGGTATGGTAATTGGCATAGAGATCGCTTGGTGCCAAGGAGTCCAGGTGGAGATTATCCTCGCTTATCCTTTCATCGATTTGGGGCTCATCCTGGCCCAGATGATATTAGTAGCGTTGAATTAAACCAATTTGGGGGACCAATTAGCAGTTCATTTCATGACAGCAAGTTTCATGGTCCTCCAGGGAATTTCCACAGGGGTGAGTTTGAGAGCCCTGGCAACTTGCCTCTCAGGAATCGACGTCATGATGGGCTGCCCCACCATTTGTATAGGGGAGAGCATGTTGACCCTCATGAACTGCCTAGTAATTTGCAAAGGGGAGAATCATTTGGTTTTGGTGCTTACCCGGGTCATGCAAGGATGGGAAATTTTGTTGACCCTGCTCATCCAAGATTTGGTGAGCCAGGATTTAGAAGAAACTTTGCAGTTAAGTTTAAATTTCTTTAGCTTTTTTCATTGTATCAATGTCGTGTTTTTTTAGTGCACTATTGTTTCTGAAAAGTATTTACTTTCATATTTGTGCTTCAATGGTGAGCACATGCTGTTATTTTCTTGAATTGACATTTCATATTGTGTAGTCCTTGTACGTTGGTTGGTTGATTCTAAATGTTTTTTTTCCATTCTGGTTCTTCTTAGGGTGATTTGGAACCTTATGACAATTCAAGAAAGAGGAAGCCGACATCCATGGGATGGTGTCGTATTTGTAAAGTTGATTGTGAAACTGTTGAAGGCTTGGATCTCCATTCACAAACAAGAGAGCACCAAAAGATGGCCATGGATATGGTTCTTACTATCAAGCAAAAAGCAAAGAAACAAAAATCGTGAGTTGTCAGGCCATTCCCTATTATGTTGAAGCAGTATATTTTTTTCAACTTGGAATGACATTGCCCTTATTTTTTTTGTAGAGATTCTATTGATCATATCGCATTAGATGGTACAAGCAAGTCAAACAATGTCAGTTCTGAGGACCACGGGAATAAACATTAAGTCGTCTTTGTCTTTTGGAACCTGAATTGTGTTTGCCTTTCTTTGGTATTTTGAGCCTTGCATCTTAGGTGATTCACCGTTCCATGCCTCTTCTCTTCTTTCGAGGTGGTTTATGCTAGTGTTGTCGTTTCAGGTTGCTACCATGTTAAAGGAGATGGTTTTCGGACCTTGAAGTTCAGTGGCAGTTAAGTTTGTTGGTTTTTGTCTTTGATGTCAATTTTAGTTGGTATTGGATAGTTTATGTTGACAATATCTTGTCTAATTATGAAGTTCCATCTTATCAGTTTATTGAGCTTGCGAGTTATAGTAGATGCTGATGTGCCAATTTCTTAGGAATATTTAACTTCTTATCCTTCTGATGCAATTGTAGTCCTCATAGCCCTAGCCACTCATAACCACACCTAATAGGGGACTATAATAGAGCTGATAAAGTTGATATCAGCATACTACTACAAGAATTTTTTGCCGGTGATACCAGTTTTCTTGATGTCAGACACAGCACATTGGTGGATATACAATCAACTAGAGTACTGTTGTATCTGAAATGAAAACATTGTCAGATTTATCGAATTCCTACTTAAAGATGAAGTGGATAATTTTTTGTTGCATTTGGATAGTTATTTATGGAAAAAAACTTATCAAACTTTAATCTGTAGGATTGACTTTTGTTGGTGGCATAACGTATTTCTTTCATTAAAGGTGGCATTTTATTTGTTTGAATTTTAAAAGGCTTTAAGGGTTTTACATAGTGGATTGAGTTTCTCATTTTTCAGCTAATATTTTTTAATGTTAATATATTATCTGCTTTTATTTCTCTAGATACAAAAGCATTGAAGGAAAACATGCTGCAACTGAAGGCTTTAAGCCAAGAAACTATATACATGCTATATCTAGCTTAGTAACTAATGGAATTTAGGTTATTCGTTTTGGTAGGTAAGAGATTTACTGCATAGGAAATCTCTAGTCGTGTACATATCCTTTACTTATGTTTATAAAAATTTACTGATTTACCAAAAAAAAAAAAACTAACAGAATCATATTGTATTTATTTTTTCCAAAAGAAAAACTAACTGAATATATTATCTAACTGAGTGGAAATATGCAAAACTTGGTACTGAGCCTTGCTATTCAATTAAACCGGATTTGGTTTTTTCCCAGTATTTTTATTTTGAGAGCTTTTTGAGGCATTAAGTCGGTTTCTATTTTTATGAATTTGTCGTAAATATTAAAAAATAAAATTGGGCTATCTTTTCAATAGGAATGATTTTGAAATTTTTTTATACTTTGATAACTGACATTATTTTCTCAAGAACGAATTTATTATGTTAAACTTCTATTTATTTTCCCAACTGTCAAAGTGGTAAGAATCTCATTCTGTATAGGATCTCACGATTTTATGTGGAAATAGAGTTAGAATATTACTGAGGTTTGGAAAATATAGGACTACTTTTTACTGATATTAACCAATTACCATTTGGCATGATACTTCTACTTTAAACTGTGAAAAAGCCTATCTAAAAGGGTGGGAATTGCTTAAAATAGGTTTTGATAATAGAGCATTCCATGTAAAAATCTAGAATGGTGGATTTCTGGAATAGGCCGTAAAAAAACTCATCAGGATAGGAACTTGGCAAAATAACTAGGAAAATGGAACCTAATCATGAGAGTTGTGTACATCACAATACATATTAGAGGGGTGTTCAGGAAGTTTCGGATGTTTATATGTAGATAGTTTTCTGACTGGGGGAGAGTTGTTTTACAATTGCTGGAAGATGATAGAAATTTTTGGAGAAGTTAGGAGGAATTTCTGTGATATTGCAGCTGTGGTTTGGTTTTTTATTTTTTTCTGATCTGGATCACAAGTTATTAACTGGGATATGTATAAGCTCTAGATTTTGGAGTACAGATAATTGAGCTTTGCCTGACATTTCCGCATAGCTTTTGAAATTATTGTTAGGAATGTTTAAAATTTGCACAAAATAGCAGTATCAGAAGTTTTCATTTGATCTAACTGATGGAGAAGTTCTTGTGTGGCATAAGTTAAAATTATACTTAGCTTTGTTGCTCAACTTATTTTATTCAATTTTTTCTTGGTGATAATCATGCAGTTAAGTAGGTCACTGCATAATTCTGTCAAATGGATTGAATATGTTGGTGTTGATTTTCTGTTTTTGGTGAAATTTCTCTCCGCAATAGATTATTTGAATTCAACCTTTTTTGGGCGAAGCTGACAACAAAAAGACTGACAGTTCAGCAAAAAGGTTTACCCAGACATCCCTTTTAGATGTGGTAAGGTTGTGTTTAATGTACAGACGTAAAAAATGAGGTGCGCTTATTAGTTCTCTTTTTCTGTTCTTGTATTTCACTAGCTAGAAGTTCTGAAGTAGGATTTGATGTTTAGTGAGATCAGGACTTTAAGTACAAAGCATGTGTTAGCATGATCATTGTTATTTGGAGAAACTAGGCTTAAAACCGTAATTCCTTTGCTCTAATTAGTTTTTGGGATGAGACTTTGTAGATAAGGTTTCTAATGATTTTCACTGTATCTAGATTTTAAGAGTTGATAGTAAACAACTTATCTGTTGGATGTAGAAGTTTGAATTATTTGCTAAATCAATTATGGGACTGTTTACAAGCCTTGAATGAAAGCTGCACGTAGTTGCATAGTTCAAGACCAAAACTGCTAGTGAAATATAGTTGCTGAAGCGAGCCTCTAGTGATTGGGTTGCTTCACCATGAGAGTCTCTGGTAGTTGTATGACACTCCACTTTGTATTTCACAGTTGAGCGAAGTATGTAAAAATGCAGACCATTTTTAAATATGCATGATTGTTAGCTTAGGAAAAATATGTTATAGCATGCTGGATATCCAACATAGCTCTAAGTTCCTGAGGTTGATTGAGTTGTAGAGGGAAAATTGTAATCGGGAAAAAAGAGATAACTTCCTGTTGGTTTATCTGGGTGTAATTCTTTCAAAACTATTTATTTTCTGTCTGACAGGTACTTTGTAAAATTATTAGTTTTCTTAATCTAGTTTTTGGAGTTACCGGTTGGATAAAAAAATTATCATATGGAAATAATTTACAAGCACATCCTGTTTGCTTTCCTTGAATTATGATGATTTTGTCATTTTTCTGAATCTAATGTCTGGTATTTATTTTATATACAACTTGCTGAAGCTAGTCCTTTAGAGACTGCACCTATCTCAGTCCATTTAGATGGTTACATTATCAACATTTATTCAGGCAAAGTAAGAGGAAGTATGCAAATTGCCAAAAGTGAAATTGCCTGTGAATGACGTATATGAGCATAATATTTTTGTCTGCAAGCCTATGCACAAGCTAGTCGTTGTAATTAGTAAGGAATTTGTCTCACAATTGATGGATCATGGAATGAAAACTTGTACTAGACACTCATAAGTTGCAAGCTTATAATGTAACTAGTGCAGTTTTATGTCTGACTAGTTCCAAGACAATAAGTAAATAAAATGCACCAGTTAAAGCTACAAAAAGCAACTTCAGAGTGACAAATAATTGACCTCTTTCAGGAGCTTTAACTGATTTAGTAATGTGAAGAACGTCGGAAGCACCTTTAATAAATAATAGAAGCCAAGACCCTTTAAGCTTTAACTGATTTAGTAATGTGAAGAACATCGGAAGCACCTTTAATAAATAATAGAATCCAAGACCCTTTAAGTTTTACCTATTACGAATTACATCAAAATTTTATACAAAAAGTTGTAAGAATATACTGATTTTAGGATAGAAATTTTACTCGGAACATAACTAGGGTTGTGTTGTGCTTAGAATTTGAATAGGTGAACACTTTTGTAGTTGTATTTTCTAGAGGTTTAATATTGGTTACTTTTATATTGGCCTTTTGGAGTTGGGTTATTTTAAAGATGTTCTTATGCTTCATAAACATGCACATCATTTTGTTATATATTGAAAAATTTGGGAGTTTTCTTGAAGCTGTGATCAGCGTCTGAGACTTTGGATGCAAATTCTGGACTTCAAACATGCTCTTCATATTGTGTCTGCCAGGTTTGTGGTTTTTATCTTTGAACATTTTTTTTAGACTCATAAAGTGAGGATCATCTGTTCAGTTCTCAAACTAACGATGGGGTTTAGTTTTTAACCTAACTGCTTTATGTACATCGGTAGCCATGTAGTATAGTAGTAGTAGTTTTATCCTTCTCTTTTGATTGGAAAAGTGCAGAGGTCTAATTAATAAAATCTTTGTTGCCGTTAGTTTGTACTGGCATGACTTTAAATGACGTTGTCCTCGACTGTCTTTACTCATTAGGTTATGCAATAAAAATGAAGTATTTGAGCAAAAATTGAGAGGATAGCACATAACAAATACATTTCACCAATGTGTTTTAGGAGGCTTGTGAATTATCAATGAGTGATACTGAATCCACATTAATTTTGATTATGTAGATACATTTTTTAGGCACTTTGATGATGTCATATTCACCAATGAGTAGTTTTAAGCAGGAAGGTAGTTGAGGGTTTAGATTTTGAATTATCGATCTCCATATTACTCAGCTGCCTCTCCCTTGGCAAACTATCTGCATTGTTTTCACTTGGTAGGAATTTTTTGGTATTCTGATTGCTTCTTGCTTAAATATCTGAAGATATAGAAAAGATTGCAAGTGTAATCTTGCGAAGGATACTTTACACACAGCTTATCGTAGTTTTCCTTTTGCGCCTACTTTTGCTTGTATTTTATGCAGTGTTATGAGTACCGGACTGTACCGGCCCAAAACTGGTACCGATATTTTGAGTTTGGTACCGGATTTGAATACTGGTCGGTACCGGTCCGTTTCGGCTGTACCATCAGCCAGTACCGGAAATTTTAAAAAATTGGGGGGGAATATAATAAAGATATATATAAAGTTTAATTGTCATTATTATTTATTATTAAAATTTTTGAAAACATAGTTGATGTTAACAGTAAACTAGTAAAGTATACAGTATAATAGACTAATGAACTATTTTGTAAATTTTAAAAATTTTAGGAACTTTTATAAATTTAAAAAATTATCCGAAACGGTATCCAGTACAAACTGGTACCGGTACAATTTCGTTCTAGAATTTAATCCGGTACTGAACCATATACGGTTAACTTTGATTTTATGTTGAGAATATGTAACTCTGCAATATCAATACAAATGAAATATAGTGATAAACAATCTCGTCTCATACTAATCCTAAAACAAAAGCAGCCACAATATGTTGTAATAGCTAGTCTTTTCCAATTATTCACTGAAGCGATGTGTATAGAGGTGTGGGGAGTGTGGGAATGTTATCAAGTACATGAGGTCTTTATGTATGCAATTCATTTTGAAGACAGACATAAGGATGTCTTGCTATTGGATTTTAGGGCTTTAGGTCCACAATGTTTTTTTGTTTGAACAAATTAAAGCTTGAATTGGTTCATATGCTGGAATTTTATGATCTCATTTAGATTGAAGTATTGAACAAATTGGGATTTACATTTGTAGTCCGTACGAAGTTCCTTTGACAGTTATTACTGCTGTGAATGTTAACCCGTGAGAGTTGATTAGTTTTAATCAAGCTTTAAATTAAAAGAATTAACAAAAAGCAAAAGCATTTCACTGATGTTTTACTACTGATAAGGAAGGAAAAAAAAAAACCCATGAAACAAAGATTGGCAGGGCAGTGTTTGGTTGTTACATGGGTGAAATGACGGATAGAGTGAGAAGATGGGTGAAACTACAGACCTTTTAGGCGGAAGTATTGGGTCCTGGCATATGCTGAGTTGCCCATCGTTCGCACGCTCTTATTTCGAATGAGACAGCGAAGAAAAGTCTTGTTTGAGCATGAGCACGAGCAAGACCAAGAGCAGACGCTTTTATTAGTACTCTGGAAAAGAAAGCCTCGCTTGACAAGTCCCCAGTGAGGCATTTCTGGCATATTTGTGCATTACCGTTAGGGTAGATAAGGCTATTTAAGCTTTGGACCTTGGAAACATTAGGCTCGTGTATTAGGAGGTAGCCTGTACATGCACTATGTAGCCATTTGTTGTATAAATAAAATAAGCAATTAAACAAGGCTGATCAGGTATTTCTGTATTTGTACTTATTTCTAATTTGCATGATGCTACGCTATCGGAATTATGTAAAGTGCTAGAGCTTATTGCTTAAAACAATTAAATATTGGAGTCTTTGCTCAACAAAAGAAGCAAACTTTTCGTATTGCTTGGACCCAAGAGGAAAAGCGAGGGGAGTGCATAAAAATGAAGTGTGTATTTATTATAGTTTTGCAGTTACTTATCTTTCTCGTGCTATTTTTTCCAATGTTTTAATATAAAGTATTCATAAAATGATGCATGCTTGTTTTAAACATAAAATTTATTTGTCACCTTTATAGAACATATTATATTGCGCAAAAGCCTTTCCCTATTATGTCTCAGAAATTATTAGATCTTCAACAGTCACGTGTCAATATTAAGGGTCCGGTTAGTTCGCATAGGTGAATGGTAATAAGAATAGGATAATTATGATGGTTAATTAAAAAGAATGAATAATTATTATTACCATTGATCGTGATTGATTTGTAAAAAACATTAAGAAATAAAAATTTATTATATTTTAATTAATTTATTTATTATATTTTAATTAATTATATTATATTAAAATTGATTAATTACAATATTTTAATGAATAAATGAATTATATTTTAATTAATTATATTGTAACGAATTAATTAATTATTTTTAATTTATTATAATCTAATTAATTAATTATTTTTACTTAATTATAATCTAATTAATTAATTATTAATAATATTTTAATTAATTATATTGTAATTAATTAATTATTAATTATATTGTAATTAATTATATTTTAAGTAACCAATTAATTACAATATTTTAATTAATGAATGAAATATATTTTAATTAATTATAATATAATATAATATAATTAATTACATTATTTTAATTAATGAATGAATTCTACTTTAATTAATTATATTGTAATTAATTAATTAACTATATTTTAATTAATTGTAATGTAATGTAATTAGTTAATAATATTATATTTTAATTAATTGTTTTTTTGTTGTTGTTTTTTTGTTTTTGTTTCCTGTTTTTAGTTTCTGTTTTTTTCTAAAAATACGAAAACCTTTTTGGTTGAGATTTACAATATAAAAACTGAAAACAAAAACCTGTTTGGTTGAGATTTTTAATAAAAAATTGAAAACAAAAATATATTTGTTTTTTAATTATTATTATTAAGTTATTCTTATTATTATTAATTTTATTTATTATTATTATTATTATTATTATTATTAAGTTATTCTTATTATTATTAATTTTTAATAAGTTATTATTATGATTA
>JAOSBP010000008.1:25280726-25316487 GCA_027563825.1 Erythroxylum mucronatum
TTGCTGTTGAGCTCATAGTCCAACTTAAACTGCTGAAAAGAAGAGTTTAAGCTATTGATGATCATAATCATCTGCGTATCTACATCCATATTTGCCCCAAGCATCTCAGCCTCAGTGACCGCAGGGAATTACCTTCATCATGTAATCCTGCACCGGTTCACCAGGTTTTTGTCTGAGATTATGAAAGGTTTGGATAGCTTTCACTCTTGCAGGCCTAGTCCTCACACCAAATATCTCATGTAGGTGATAGACCATTGCACTAACAGTTTTTATACAAGCAATTTGCTTTTGCAACATGCCGCAGACAGAAGCTAGAATATAACACTTAGTAGTCTTGTCAGTATTCTGCCAACGCTTATATTGTTGGACTATCTCAAGAGTTGAATCTCCACTCGGAGGTGTAGGCTTGGTTTCAGTTAACATCCATGAAATACGTTCATATTGAAGAATAATGTCAAGGTTATGTCTCCATTCATTAAAATTTTCTCCGCTTTCAAATTTGTTATTTGTCAAGAGCAGGGTGAGTGGATTCATTTTTTGGTTAATTATGTCTGAAAATATAAATTATTAAAACATGAGCATACTAGTTAACAATATTGGAACTTTGTATAAAATCATGATGCATATATGCATGATGATAGATTTAACAAAACTTAAAAAATTAAATCTTTATACGACTGTTTTTTTTTCTTATCTGTAATGGATTAAGTGACAGTGGACAATCTTAACCATGAAAAGAAAAACTAGGACCCTCCCATTGAAAAAGCTACCAAGCATCTTCATGCCTAACTTTTAAAGAAGCGTCATAATTTTGGTCCATACTTTTATCAACAGAGCTACGGTGGGCAGGTTATTTACAAAATATGTTAAGTATGTAACCATTTGATTCATCCACTAAAGGTACTTGTAAATCATGCCTCGGTGGGAGGTCATATTTGCTACCAATGAGTTGACTTATCCTTTAGGAGACCCAAACCATGCAAGATCTAGGATTTATGTTCTTCAGTGGGGAGTAACACTTCACCATATGCAAGCGGGCCATTATATGGAGACTATGGACTCTTACATGAGCATCCTCTACCACTCAATCTTTTTGGTGTTTAAGTTTTAATAAATACCATCTTATCTAGATGCAATTTATTAATTATCCTATATTGTTTCATTATATATCTCATACATAATGAATGCATGGCAAAGCCTAGGGTTGGCAATTATTCTAAATGGCATACTTTCACATAATATCACATATTATTAGCATCCATCCATCCATTCATCTCATGAATAATAACACTACTTTTGATTATCCATCCTATAACATAAATAATTACAAGGCTCTTTGACCTATAAGCAACACACTTGGACTTGGATCTTCCGCTTTGAACTCTTCGCTCACATGACCTAGCCTATTCGGTAACAAAAGTGTAATGACATTTATTTTACAACAATTTTTGTTTTTCATAAAACCGAATTTTGTCAATAGGAAAACAAAATTTCCAGCACTTAATTTTCAAAAAAATGAAATTTGTCCATATGAAAACAAAAATTCCAGCACTTGTGTTTTATAAAACCGAAACTTTGTTAAAACAAAATTCTAGCACTTTGGTTTTCATAAAATCGAAACTTTGCCAATAATCCAAAGGATAAACCAAAACCATTACCTTCTTTTCTTTGATCCATGGTTGCTTCATCTTCAACATTACAGAAATTTGTACATTACAAAATCAAAGAAAATAGAAAAATGAAGACAAGGAGAAAACATGGCGATGATAAGCCACCCTCCTTGTTACAAACCAAACGAAGAAAACTTACAAGATAAATCTATATTCTATGGACAACTAAAAGAGCAAAACATACACCAAATATATTTCTATCATATAAAAATATACAACATACATAAATATAATTGCCAACCCATGCAGCATATAGGAATCGAATCATGTATAATAAAATGGCTCTGATACCAATTGTTGGATTGAAAACAAAGCATATTAGATTTGGTTAAAACGGTAAATTTCAAAAACTTTTTCCCAAAATCAAAATGCAACAGAAGTATAATAACCAAATCAACATGTTTATGCCATACATGATACGGTATAAGGAAAATAACTAACATAAGAACAAGATGGAAATTATACCGACTCCTTTGCTACAGCTTTAACTCCTCACCGTGCTATCCTCTCCTTGCTATTGTATCGTATCATCTCCTCTTTGTTGTATCCTTAACCAAACCAATTTATAATTTGTTCTCCTTGGACAACATGGTTAACAAAATCCTTTGGTGGGAAAAGAGAAGAAATCTTGAAAAGATTTTCCTTAGTTGAAAGAAGCCAAAAATGAGACTCTTCTCATTCAAGTTTGGGCTAGCTCATGCAAGAGAGGAGAGAGTGGGTCAAAAATGCAACAACCCCTTTTCTTCTTTCTCTCAATTTCGGTTAAAGATAAAAGAAAGAAGTGAAATGCATCTAATGCATCACTTCATTCTTTAATCAATAATAAAGAAGCCAATAAATGAGACACTCTCATTTGTTTATGATTGCTATATGAAAAGACCAATAACCTAAATAAGACCCTCTCATTTTTGGTTATGAGATGAAAGAAGCGAGAGAGTACATCAAATCCACCACCTCCTTCTTTAATTAATTGAATGCTAAAAGGTTACATGCCATCATTAAAAGACAACCATTAAACCACTTAATGATAAGATCATTACTCCATTTAATGATGATGAAGCATGATAAAAATCCATCTTAAATTGAGAAATTCAATGCTAAATGTGCAGCTGCACATTTAGCTATAAAACCGAAATTTGCCCTCCTTTTATCTTTAATAACTTTGTTTCAATTTAATTAATCTAATTAATCAAATCAAACCAAAGTCTAGCCCAATATTAAATGTTTATTTGGGCTTCTAATTAACACTTAATTAGAGTAAGCCCATCATTTAATCATAGGCTTAAAACCTCTATTAATATTTCTTACTTTACTTGATAACCTTCCTAGAAGCTAAGTGGAGAATCTAATTGAACTTATATAATTCAAGCTCCAATAAGCTCAGAATTAATTTAATCTCATTATAATTAATTCCAGCTTATTAACCAAATGTCATTCTACTAAAGACAATTAGTTAAACTTTTGAATTACTAAATATTATGAGAGCACATGTTTCAAATAAGATGTCCAATTGCAAACTCTATTATGAACTATAACTCTTATGTTAGTTTTTCATTCTAGATCTCCCTTTTTACTCTATATGGTGATTAACAAACAAGATTTCATCTTGGTGTTAAGATTTGATGGGTAGCTAGTCCATCAAATTATTGATGCCAGTTTAATTACAAATCTCCGTAAAACATCTAGAAGTGATGATATCACTATAAACTCTTCATTTGAGTGAATGTTCTCAAATACATGTTTTAAAGAATAACTCCAACATGCAGACACTGGATTGATACTTTGTAAAAATCTATTCTGATTATATCAAAAATTATAATGAAACACATATGAGTTCACCACTCATCAAGATTGTGGTTCGTAATAAAAGAAAGATAAGGTGTATGTTTTAAGATTAAAGTAACGGCTTATTTTATTCTTTAAAACACACATGTGATTCCAGATTCATTTAATAGTGCCATTATCGAGAGTCAACTACTATCATGATATGAAACTCATCATTCCCTTGAAGTAAAATCCTTTAATTGCACAGAGATAAATCGCAACACTACAGTCTAAATCATAATCAAGCGACCAACTTAATTATTCAACTATGAATAAATTATTTTATATTATAATAATATACATGTTTCCCATATAACTACATGTATATGTATATTACTTACAAAAGAATCTTGGTACCTTATGACTAGTTATATTATGCTTATACAAATAAAACCAAACTCTTTTGTTTTATTAATAATAAATATTTTCATTACAAAAGTAACTAAAAGAAGATTAAGATATATGTAAATACACTTGCTTTCCAGGGTACTATATTTACATAACTCTAACAGTAGTGGGGGTCTTTATTGAAATTCAAGGGGGTTATTTGATCCTATAATTGAAATACTTGCTTTATTTCCTTAATTATCTTAAGCTTAATGATATCTTCATCCCAAATTGTAAGTGTTGCTATAAGGGTTTTTTTGAGGTTGTTAGAAATCCTCCTACTAGTCAACTTGTTTAATAAGATTGACAAAGGGATTGCTAACTTAACAGTCATTACTACTATGTCCTACCCCTCACTGTCAATTCCATAATGCTTGTGTTGATCCATTTCTCTAATTTGGTTAACAATCATCCTCGATAGTACTTCCATATGAGCTACCAATGTGATAATTGCATCAATTTATATATACATGTTGATTTATGTTCCCTTTTCATACTTGATTGCCATTGATATATGTTCATTTTCTTCTCTTTAACTATCTTTAAGGCAACTTCTAGAGTCTTATTATTCAAAGTACCCCCATTCAACCAAGTACTACATAGTACACAATTTTGCAAAAGAATATGGACTTGTAACCCCATAGGCAACTTGTGGTATAGGTACCTTTTGAGCATATCATTGTATCTCTCTATGTCTTATGAAATGTCTCAGTATCATACTATATATAGGTGATATGTGCTTAATTGTTGATACATTTAATGCATGACACTTAGTGATTAATGCTTTAAAATACTTAAGACATTTACTTTAGTTCATATTTAGTTTTAGGTACAATTTGAAGCATTACAGCTAAAGTGAGTTGAAAGCACACTCATTAAGCCGTCTTTTTTAGATTCACACTTAATTATCTTCATGCAACAAGAAGGAGAAGGATTAGAGAAAAGAGGAGACAAAAATGCATAAAATGAAGAGTATGAATCTCACCATTAAGTCACGACCATGACAATTAAATCATGGTCGTGACACTCATCTCACGCCCATGACAATTAAGTCATGGGTGTGACAACAAGGAAGGCTCACGACCATGAGCCTTAATGAGACCATTCATGACTGCGAGTCATTAAGTTACGCCTATAACTTTTATGACTTGGCACCCCGAAAAACTTATTTTTTAGTATAAATACAATGCTGTGACGACTGAAATGAGATATATCATTTTGGGGTTTCGGGAATGACAGAAAGCTTGCTATTTTGGAGACCCATGGAGGGCAAAACTTTCTGACACCAGTTCGAAGGTGAAATCAATGCCGAGAGTCACAATTAAGCACATTTTTCATCGTTTAATGTTGGATCTTTCTCTTTATGGTTTGTTATCATTGTTCTTCATTTATTGAGCTAGGTATTGTGTAAAGATGATTTTAATGCATTTATTAGATTGTTTTATTACAAACACATTGCTAGAATCTTCAATATAATCCGTAATTGTTATGTTTGAGATTCGTTTGTAACTACTATTGACCTTGAATCATTAGGAATAATATAAGTTAGGTTAGATAATCTGAGCTTGTGCAGTTATTACCTATATTGATTCATTTTCCATTTTGTAATGCAGCTGCCCAATTAAATATAGAGAACTTGTTCTAGGTTATTCGATAGCTAAGTTTAATCAAAGGGTTTGTTTTAATTAAACACAACCTAAGGGAAAATCGGGATTAGCAAAACTTGTTGTTAGTCTACGATCAATAGTTCTAGGAGAGGTGTGAAAGCATTATAACAATGAAATATGTTTAATCGGGTGTAGGCTGAGATCGATCCAAGAATTGAATTTTACACACATTCATCACTTTTATCGCTTTTGACTATTTTCTATAAATTTCTTGCATTAGTTTAATTTTGCTTTGTTTTCTCATTTGCATCATCCCAAACCCCCCTTTTATTTCCTTAACATAAATTATTTTCATTGAAAAATTAGACGTACATTCACTGTGGATATGATCCCGACTCTCTACAGCTACAAATTTTTAGTGTGCAAAGTAAGGTAAATTTTGCAATGCACTCGAAACGCACTGTCAAATTTTGGCACCGTTATTAGGAAATACGGTGCTTTAATTTTTGTTTTTTATTTTATTTAGTGTTTTCTGTATATATTTGTTTATAATCATTTCTTTTCGTTATTTGTTAATATTTAAACATTTGTTAGTGTTGGTGTATTGTAGTTACCAGATCTCTTCATAGAGAACCTGTCCAATTTGATCTGGAGATCAAGAGGACATTGCGAAGATTAGGAAAGGAAATAAGAACAACTCCAAAAGTAAAACTAGAGCTTAAATTCGAAGAACCAATGGCGAATCCAAGAATGTTAAGGGAGTTGGTTGCACCAGATTTAACCCAAAGGCCCTTATGTATTATGATAGCGCGTGTCGAGTACACTGCAAAATTTAACTGACTTTGCACACTAAAATTTATAGTTAGGGTGAGTCAAGATCGAATCCATAGGAAATGTTCAGTTAATTACCGTAACCAAAATTAATTGATGCTAGGGAAATATAAAGGGGGGGTTTAGGATTTTTATCAATTTAGAAAGTAAAATCAAAATAAACTATCGAAAACAAATTAAAGTAAGCAATCGGAAATGAGTATGGTTAAGGTCCAGTTCTAGGTTCAATCTCAACCTAGACACAATCAAGCATATTTTGTTATCCTAACATCTTTACAATTGGCTGCGGACTATTGATTTGAGAATAATAGAATGGTCTACTAATTTCAGTTTTCCCTTAGGTTTTGTTTAATCAAGATACGATCATTAATTAAACCTAACTATTGAATAACCTAGGATACGATCTCTATATGTAATTTGGCAGCCACATTACGAAATAGAAAACGATCAATATAAGTAATAACCTCACATGTTCGGGTTATCTAACCTAAGTTATATTGTTCCTAACGATATGGGATTATTAGATGCTACTAACAAACATTAAAAGTAATGATCACTCTTATTCTATGAAATTTTTTAAATTTCTAAAAAAAAGTAATGATCACGGACTACATTCAATGTTATAGCAATAGGTTCAAAATAAAACAATTAGAATAACATATTTAGATAATACCCAATGGATTCATACACAAATAATCGAATAATAACGAGAACATGATTATCCATACACATAACCCAAATCAATTAACATAGGATTACATAATCAATTTCTAATGAGAAAAAAACAACAAAAACTATGAAATACACTTAACCTGGGTTGTCGATGTCAATGTCACCTTCAAACTGGTGTCGGGTCGTCTAGCCATTCATGGGTCTCTCCCAAAAAAATGCTTCAGCCCCCATTGAATAACCCCAGCCGAAACCCTTAAAACTCGCGTTGTTATGTTGTTCTCTTCTTCCCCTCTCCTGCTACTACTACTCTCTCTCTTTTTTAATTTTGTTTTTGGTCCACTTTACTATTAACCCGTGCTACTCTTGCAAACGTCTGCGGAAACACATACTTGTTTGCTTCCTTGCTTCCGTTGTCGTTTCCTGCTTCTACGCTTGCATTTTGGTGCTCCTTCCCAATTGTGCATCGTCTTTTAGCACTCTGCTGCTGCATTCCTTATTGTGTTGCCTACCATTTTGCTTCTTGCTTTAATCCACCTGTAGCATGCGTTTTCTCCATAGTTGCTTCCACTTTTAATTTCACGTTGGGCCATGTAAAAATTATTCAATTTCCATGCACGTGTCGTGAGCAACTTCTTTGTGTTATTATTTTTTTCTTCTTGTCTTTTAATTTTCTTGTTCTTGTTCCATGAAGATAAGTAAAAATTAATCTTCGAAAAATAGTCAAAATGTAGAGCTTTTGACTCACTTTAACTTCTTTACTTCAAATTGTGACTAAAATCACATATGAGTCAAAATAAATATCTTAAATAATTTCATATCAATAATTACTAAGTGTTATGGAATAATTTCATAATCAATTAAACACCTACTATAGGTACCAGCCATCTCTATGCAACATAACACAAGTGAATCAGTCAAATCTCTTGATTCAAATTAATTGTAAAACAATAAACATCACAAGCATATTCATTAAATCAAGAATGTAAGTTTAACAAATAATTCCTAAAAAGGAATTTAGAAATCCATAGTTATAACTAAATATCCAAGTTTAATTATTATTAACATCTTACAACAATAAGGAAATAAGAAAAAAAAATAGAAATCTTGAAGTGTTCTTTTCTTTGCCTTGAGCTAGAAAATCTGTAGCCTTATTCTTGACAATTCTCTCTATTGATCTTATTGAACTATTTTTATACAACCGTCAAGTGTTGTTTTAAGCTTCTTTATATATCTTGAGTCTTTTAGAGTTTTGTTAGGGCTTTTTCACGTGTATATCTTCCAAAATAGCCTTGAAATGTTAGAAGTATGACATATTTGCATCCTAGAAAACCATGCACAATAGTTCATGAGACTGCTCCAACCTTTTGGCGCGATCATGCTAGAGGCTTCCAACCTGTTGCTTCCTTATTGCACGATCGTGTATGGTCATACACAATTGTGTTAGACTTGTTTCTCTGGCTTTTTCTTCTCTTTGTTCTGTATCCACTCATCATTAAACATATCAAACAATTCTTGAAATATATAATTGAGATCAAACTATTGTCGTAAACAACAATTAAAAAAACAAAATACACAAAAACACTAACATGAACTTGAACATGAACATGAACATAAATCTAAGTCCTAAACACACTAATAAAACACTATAAACACACTCTAACACTTAAAAAGTATACCAAGTTTTACACATATCACATGTTTTTTTATATTCAACATTAATGTGAATCGTTTTTTATTAATTTAAGCTGGTATTTTTTCCTAAAAAAAACATTAATCTTGTTAAAAAATTGAAAGTGATCTTGACTTAAAAAAAATAAAGAAATCTCTTTTACCTAACTAAATGAGAGATCAAATCTCGTCCCGATTTTTCAACAGTAGTATTAAAATCATCTTTAATTATATAACTTGATTATTATTGATATTTGAATTGAGTTGCAATTATTAAAAACGACATTAAAAATCTTAGAAGTTCATATTGACATCCTTTAATCATAAGTTGAAATCCTAAACCATATGTAGTTTATATTTTAGGAAACTCAAAGGATTCACACATCCCTTCAAACCATTTAGCAATAATAATATTGAAGTTTTGAGACATGTCATCAACGATGAGTTTGTGTTTTGGTATTGTTGTTATCCAAACCTTAAATGAGACATAAATTAGGATAAGATTAAGTTAATGTATTCTGAAACTGAACTTTGGGTTTGCTTTGTTCTATGATCAAAGGTAATCTAATTATGTACAAGTTAAGATTGGAATAAGTTAAGAAACTTAATTCAAAATACATATATTTATTAAATAATAATAAATTAGATTTTTGTTATAAATTTATAAAATAAAAAATAAAAAATTGAATCAAATATCCTATTTTATTGAATTCAATTTTCATGATCCTGTTCACTCCTTTTGAAGGGGTCAGGCTCCTCTATCAAATATTATGGTATCTAATTTTGTCTCATTAATCTCAGTCATTTATTTATGCGAGTCTTATATTTATTTATGCAAAATTTATATAAGACCCACATAAATAAATGGCTAAAATTTATAAAACAAAATAAGATACGTTAAAATTAAGCAGAGGATCCGAACTCGTTTTTGAGGTGGGACTACATATTTGTAATTGTCTCAAAATAAATACTGAAATTGGTACAGGAAGAAAAACAGGGCTACTGAAGCCAAAGCTCCATAAAAGAGATACCGCTAAAATGGCGACTGCCGCTGTCGCAAAGGTACTGTCTTCATCTACAAGTGAAAAGCTCAGTCTATACAGGTGTTCAATAAACTTACTGCGTACCTTTAGCACTTCTGCCACTTCTTCTTCTTCATCTTCGGCCACTGAGTCAAACGAAACGAGACGAAAGAAGAAGAAGAGGAAGAATCTATTTGAGGTTGCGCAGTTTTTGCCCAATTGGGGTATTGGTTACCACATGGCTAAATCTCACTGGGCCAATGTGTCTTACGAGCTCACCAAAATCAATCTATACAAGGTTTCACCTTCTCTGTCGTTCTACTGTCTATATCTCACTTTTTGTTATTTCATGGAGGAATTAGAATTGATGTGGGCTTGTGAATCAGGCCAGGCTTTAGGGTTTTGGGGGTTTAATCATTTTGTTTGGTTATGGGTTTTTTGAGGATTTTAATTAGGAGTCCGAGGTTGTTGGATTGTGGTTTATATTGCGGGATGCTCATCTTATTGTTTTAGATTATTCTGTTGTGGCCTTTATGAATATGGCCTAAAGTTGGGGATTGGTTTTGTTGTAGGATGGTAGGCATGGAAAGGCTTGGGGGATTTCTTACAAAGATGGTCAGCATTTTCCTACTATCCTTTCTCATCTCTTAGATTTTACGTTGCTTACTGCTCTTCTCATCCTGTGCAATTTAATGTTTGAGATTGTGTTTTCTATCTAATTTCTGAATTGGCTGATCGTTCTAGAATGTGATCTTGCATGACCTGTAGCTAAATGCATTGCCAGTGATTTATATGTACGAGTTCCATAGTCGAAGCTTTTGCTGATTATGGTTTTACATCCATTAAGAGGATAGCTGGAATCCAGCAAACATTGATGTAATATTAGCGGTGATAGTAAGACTTCCAAGTTCCAAGCAACAAATCTTGTTTTGTTTCAATTGGTTGCAAGCAGGGAACTTCTTTTACTAATTGCATCTGTTTTCAGTTTCTCCCTGTTCACTGGATTCATGAGGTAGTCCAACCTCTTTTATCTTGTTCCCATATTTGTATTGCGCAACAGGATCACTATCTTACATCTTAGGGAGAATTAATCAGAAATATATATTATATTTGCAGGTTCTGTGTTAATTCAATGCTTATTGTACTTTAGGTGAATAAATTCGGAGCTGAGTTTGAGAATGTCCTGAACCTCAAATTATGGGTGTAAATCCATCTTTAACCCAAAAAAAACCATGCAATTTGTTGGGTGTTCACATGGGATCTGTTCCTGACAGAATATGCAGGATGATCTAGCCCAGTTAGGGGCTTGTTAATTCTTGGAGAATTATCTGTATTACTGTTGTTCAGTCATTTTGAAATGATATCGTATGGCAACAAACTGACTAGCTGCGGCTACTGACATCCAATTCCTATATTACTTTCATATAGGCACATATTTTATTTTCTGTTAATTTTCTGCACAGGATTGCCAATTGCTGATGCTCCGACGAAGATTAGTGGAGTTCATAAACGTTGCTGGAGGTACATTCCAAGCTTACCAAAACAGAAGGAAAGCAAACCTCACCCACCAGAAACTACAGAAAACAGCCCAATCACTGAAATTCGGGAAGCTTGATGCCTTCTCTATTTGTAGGACTTTAACCTGACTATTCATGCTTCATTTCTTTTGGTTGGGTTTATAACATGAGATGAATTTCATCTCTTGGGATGGTGATATCGAGCACAAGATTTGAATGTAACTGATGCCTGTTTTGCGTGATATTCTTGTTACAAACTCAGAGCATACAGAGAGGGAAACTGCAGTCAGCGTGATGATATTATCGGCGTAGAAATGTTACCTTTCCTCTCCATTTTGTTTTTCCTGTGACAACATCTTTACTCCTCTTACATAATGCGAGTTTACTTGTTTTGAGGGTTCCAGCATGCAAGGAGTTAGGTGACTATAACATCTTTCACTTTTAGTCATCCTCTTTTTGACTCGGTTGCTTGTATACTTTCTCTGGCACAAATTCTAGATGGAGTACTGCATACTATACGTGAACAACCTGAAGAAATGGGTACTCAAGTTTGCTGACTTCTATGAACAAAATTTGAACAAGGATTCAACCTGGTTTAACATGATACTTTGTTACTTGCTATACATTCTTCTTTGAATAACAAAACTATTTCCTTTTGTTTGGAGGAAATGAGCTTAATGCTAAGGAAGCCATCATCACTATCTTCGACCATCACTTGAAGGGTAAGATCGAGAATTTAAAAACTCAAGATTAGGCAGAGCTCGTAGCCCTATTCTATATATCAATTATGGTCTTTTGCTGCCAACAGGGGCCAACTATTTCATTTTTACCTAAAATTCCAAGAGATATTCAGAAACAAGACTGCAGTTTTGGTCAATAAATTCCTTTGCAGATTCATCACAGCCTGCCAACTTACGGTTTAGTATTCTAGCATTTATAACAGTTATTAACAGACAAATCAGCACCGAAGACAGAATTTTATGTTGAATTCGTAGGACAAATCAATGCAAGGAGATATCTTTTTTTTTTTTGGTTGCCCACGAGGTGTCTTAGGCGGGTCTCAACTGTGGGAAGGCACCTTTAAGCTATCCATACTCAGACTAATCCCCGCTCGAGTCGGGTAGGTCCCTTGCGGGAGGCAAAGCTCTGGCCTCAAATTTTAAACGGTTGCAGACATGAGGGGGTTTGAACTTACGACCTCACTTAAGCCAGAAAAGCCCCTTACCGACTCACATGAAGGAGACGTCATTTTAACCAAAGGAAAAGCTTAAAGTTAGCCTTGAAGCTTCAATTTCACCTTTACGTTAAAAGAATAAGTATTATCGCAATTTGACCATGTTAAGCGGGATAGTTTCATTTCATCTATAATTACTCAACGGTGACTTGAGATAGGTCCTCCTAAGAATTGTCTGTGGGGCGACGCTCGTATTCAATTGCATCATCTGGGAAGCGATGCTTGTTAGGGAATTACGCAGCAAAAGATAGCATTTCAGTTTTCTGAAGTTGGTTTAATAGTTTCCAAGTTATATGATTGTGCAGCAAAACCTGATTTCTTGGAGATACCGCCATGAACTAGATATCTAGATATAGTTAAGTGTTCCAGGAATCGTGTTGTATATTTTTTTCCTGTAGAAACTTTCTTGCCTGATCTGTGCACCCAACCTCACCGTGCCCTGTATCCGGTGAGGCTCAAGTCCCTGATGCAGGCCCCCAGGCTATCAGCTGCCTCATTCGCTGCTCCCATCTTGGGTTACCAGAACTCTGCTATTGCTCAATCTACATATTGATCCTCCCTCATGACTTTTCATTTGGATCAAGCTGCTTTATTAGCTTTATTATCTATACATTGTCACGTAAAGCTGACGTCCTAATACAGAGGATGCCGCTATGTATACCATTTACCAGTTCAATTTTATGGAGTAATTATTGATGATCACTATAATGTATTGAATAGACTGACAAAAAGAGTAAATGAAATATGTTAACGAAAAGGTTGCGCAATCAAATCCAACCACTATTTGGCATCACTGTGGTCCATTACCTACATTGGTGAGTGAGTATGTTAATACAAAACGCACGGGGAAAGCTTTTGCGTACCGAGTGAGTAACGCTAGTGAACATTGCATAGCTTCTTACCCTCGATCCAAATTCGCAGATAACAGAGGAGCAACTTTGGACTATGTTTATTTGGTACTGTTTAAGATGCCCCATCTACCTCTCAGGATTTTTTATGGAACAGCTCTATAATATCTGGTGAAGGTGACCCTTCTCTCTCTGTGTTTTTTTTTTGGTTTATGCATGTACATGCTTTCTGCATTCCATGAGAAACTCTGAGACTTTGTGGGTACAGGGACCACTGTGATACAGGTCAAAAAGAAAAATTGAAAGCTCTACTTGGTTGTTGCCTGTGTAAATATTGGTAGAAAAGGAGAGAAGTATAAAGAAATGAGGCCACTTCAGGAGTCCTCTAAGTGTGCTCTTTTTTATTTTTGGACAAAACTACGAATATGGGCACAGCAAATTAGAAAAAGAAGTGAAGAAAACTGTTGGCTTGGCTGTTACAGGATTTGTGTAAAAGAAAAGTTGCAATCTTGAAAAAGAAAAAGGCACCGTTTTCGGCCTGTAAGAAAAAGTAATGGCAATTTTGATTAGGAAAAGATAAAACTTGCATTTTCCTTTCTATAATCACCAGCAGCTGAGTTTCCTTTTCACCAACACTGCTCAAAACTGACACACAGATATTGAGAGAGAGAGAGACTAGTTTTTTGCTTTAAAAAACCAGTACCAACTCTTTATTTCTCTATCCTTCAACATACTTCCATGTCCAAAGCTCAATACTGGACAATGATGCACAAAACGCCCTTCTCCTAACTGAAGACGATCGAATGACTTAAACCCTTAAAAGCAAACCCCCCACCTTTAATACTTTGTCACCTTTTTGCTCTTTGGAGGTCTTGCAAAAAAAATGCCAACTTTCCACACCCACCATTTGCGCAGAGACCAGCATTCAAGCCCAAGCAGCAGTGACATGTCTCTCTCGGGGGAGATTGGGGCCCACAGGGAGTCTTCAGCGTCGGATTGCTTGTCAGAGGTGGATTTGGAAGGTGAAGATTTGGAGTCTAAGCGACAGCATTCCGGTGATGCAAGTAAGTGGACTTGCAGAATTTGCTATTTGGGTTTGCAGAGTCATGGGCAAGATTCTGGGGTAGCTATTGAGCTGGGATGTTCTTGCAAGGGTGGATTGGGAGCGGTACACAGGAAATGTGCAGAGACCTGGTTCAAGATCAAGGGTGACACGTGAGTAAAGTCCTTATCTTTTTTCCTCTAAAAGATTGTACCATCTCATTCTCAGAAGGAAAAAAAAGATATTGTGCCTCCTGCTTAGTCTCTGGTGCTTTCTGAGAAAATTGCCAATTTGATTGTTTTTGTTTTATGAACTTTTGTTAGATCGGAAGAAATCTGATTACACAGTGAAATTTTGGAGTATGGTAATGTTTATATGCCCAATTTGTTGGACGAGTATCTAGTGATTTTGTTGTCTAAACTGGTACGATTTCTTGATTACAGTTTAACTTGTCTGTTCTTTGTCGATGTCCATAATTTGTCCTTTAATTCAATTTGTTTACATGAAAACCACCCCCTTGAGGAGCATAAAGCTCTTGGTGATCGTAAATGCGGAGACAAGAGCCTCTTTAACACAAGTTGATAACGAAAGAATAGTTTTTTGCTCCGTGAAATTGAAGCTTTTGTCTTGGAAAAGTTTCTTCCCATCCTCCTCGTGACTGATATTAACTATTAAGTGACCCTGTAGCTACTGGTGGCTCATGTTCCTGTCATGTAGCAGTTGTGAGTACTGTCCTTATCTTTCGCAAGCTAGTAGGAAGAACAGAGTTGTCCAGTTGGGAGGTGTGGTGAGGTACTAAATCTGGTCGTTGCTTTGCCTTTGGACACGAAAAAGAGCTCCCTTGTGATTAATTGCAAGAAGGATTTCGGTGGTCAGAGGGATTGAAGACCTAGTAGCTGTGGGGTCTGATGCAAGATAACACACTTGTCCCCATGTATACATTTGGAAAGTGGGCAAGTGCATCTCAACAAACATGGGAATATAAACAGCTTCAGATATACTTCCATGAGGGTCTGGAGCTAGATGTCTTCATTTTGGTGTCTCTATATGTGATTATGATCCGTATTATTTAGACTGCTATACTAATAATAAACGTCTAATTACTGATGATTTAGATGATTATCTGGACATATTGATTGAAGTAGGATAGGTATGGATGGGAGACTTCTGGTTACAGAATCGTATTGGTGGTTTAGGAGACCTTTATCATCTATGAGAACTTTGTGAGGTATACACTTTTCTGCTGGCAATCCTTTTCAGATTATTCACTTCATAGGATACCTCTGAACCAAGATTTTGTGGGAACTTGTCTGAGAGAATTTGAGTCAGTTTTACTTGTGTGTTCTGTAAGATATTTACCTCCATGAATTTTTTACTACTATAGTTTTCTCCATAAGTTAGGATTCGGTTAAAGCTAATCCTCTTTTTGCTTTCTCTGGATAGCCCTGCTAACGTGATGATTCCCATTCCAGGTAGTCTGTTGGTGCTAGTGCGTCTCACTAGTTACATTTACCTTTTCTGTGCTCTAACATGTCCATTTAAGGCTTACATTTCTGCAATGCAATTTGATCTAAACATAGACTAGTAAGGTGGTTGCTGGTATGATGTTACCATTTGGAGATGAAGAGTATTTTATGTGGTGCTACTTGATAATTGAGAAGCAACAAGAACGACCTTGATGCTTTGTGTTAAACCTAAAACTGTAACTGTCTAGCTGTACCTTGATTAATTGACATTCCCTTCCATCATCTCACTTGTTCTTTGTTGCAGGATATGTGAAATCTGCGGTGCTACAGCCCTAAATGTTAGTGGGGAGCAGGTGAATGAGGCACATGTTGCTACAGCAACACTTTCACCCGCACCAGCGCCAGCTCCTTTGATCCTTGTGGAAACCCGAACATTCTGCCATAGCCGTCGCGTTATGAACTTCTTACTAGCATGCCTCCTGTTTGCATTTGTAATCTCTTGGCTTTTTCACTTCCATGTCCTTAATTGAATTGTGAAGGGTGGTTTCTTTTCCCTGCGCATAGGAGGTGCGCACTTAGAATCCTCTTATATATTTCAAGTTGCTTTTGATTTCATGCTTCAGGGCCATAGTTGTGAGTTACCGTATGTATTTTACTCTCTTTCGACAACAAACATGTGGTGATATGGTGTCTGATATATACATTATAGAGGACTCAACGTCCCATTTTCACATAACATACTCTGGTAATGGCAGTCTCTATTGCTAGTGAAAAGGAATTTTAATTTGGACATGCGAAGAATGCAACATACCCGAATGTCACATATTGTCACTTTCCCTATCCTATCCTATCCTCATGAATAATTCAGAATCATTTTAACCATTGAAATGATAGAACTGAGTCAATAACACCTCCGGCTGAATATATATAACTTGATATGTATCTCGGTAGTCCAGACTAATGAATCAATTCTCATCACTTTCAGTTTCCATTTCGGTGGGTTTGCCGGTTTCCTCCTCAATTGGGTTGTTCTCTTTAAACTTTGCAACTGCATCGTCAAAAGTGCTCCGCACATGTTGGCACATCAACATCAGATTCTGACAAGCATCATTCAAAACCTCCTTTGCTGGATCACCTGGCAGGTATCAATTCAACAACTGGACTCTCAGAGATCAGTGGCAACTATCAAAATAATTATATCGTCATTGAAACAAAAGCCAACAATCTCGCATTGAAAGAAAAAGCTGCTTCAGTAAATAGAATTAGTACCCAATCACCTTGTACTTGTAATCTAAATAATGCAGAAATTATAGAAAGATATACCTATGAAAGAAACTAAAAGGCCAACCTTAAGCACTTTCTTTCACTAATTAGTATACTGCCAATAGACATTCTGCTTGAACAACTACTCTCCTAGTTTGAAATTAGTCAAACTTCAATCTAGAACTAACTAAAATAAGCAGAAAAAAATATGTAGGATCCATCTTTATTTACTATTTATCATCTTCCAGTGATTGACAGTGGGAAGTATAGATAGGAGAGTGAAATGGTACCCGTTGTTTGGACTCTGATATTAACACGAGCATCTGAAGGATGAGGAATGCTGTATCCACAAAATGATATTCTTGGACTGCAAAATGAAACAACAATGTGCTTGAACATTAATTTATACAGATAATTCATATATCAGTGAGCAAAGAGACAATTAGGTATGGTTACAATTTCAAGATACAATGGGAAATGATGGACAGCAACGAATTTCATACAAACAAGGAAGAAACATTTCATGCAACTTGTTCAGATACAGAACTATTGATTCGGTTTCTCATCCGTATCAAAGAAATATCATAGCTAATGATGCATGCACATTAAAAATAGTTACCAATGACATGGGTTTCTAAAGAGTAAAGCCCCGTATGCAGTTGATATACATCCCATACCATAGCAAAACTTGCTATTAATTGCAAGTCTCAGAGAAATCGAAAAGCAACGTAACAGATTATACGTACTCCTGGTTCAAGGTGAATCTGACGGCGTTTGCAAGAGTATGATCCTCATCAACAAAAGAGAAAGTTGCCTTACTTGGATCGTGCAAGGAACCGTGTTCCATCACTACAACCTTTCCGCAATGGAAGAAACTGCAATATCAAACCTTCAATGTTAATTACACATACAACACCAACCCACCTACAATATGACTTGTCTTTTTCAAGATAAAAGAAAAGGAACAGAATAAACCGTAATCAAGTATACTATATTTTCAAAAGAAAGAGGCAGAGAGAACATAAATTAAGCCAAAGATCACAACTTTAATAATGGTTAGACTTAATAACACGAGCCCAACTTCTTTAAGTGAAAGGAGAGCGCCTTCACCTGTTTCCTGCAAGCTTAGTTCAAACTGCGGCAACCAAAAGTGGTCGCCCGCCGGCGGTTAGTAGATATATATTGCGGTAATTGACCTAGGGTGCCGTTTCCCCAATATGACTATGAGACCTAAAACCCTAAAAATGTTTAGACAAGTATTTCCTATGTGTATTGCTTATACCTCTATACTTCAAACTTTGGACTGACGTGGCATCTTATTATTTGTTCTTTCGAAGGTAGACAGCTTGCCCTCACGCCACAGTCTCACTCCTAAAACCCTAAATTGTCTTTCGCATACTTCTGTATTCGACTCGATTTGTCTGGACTTTCTCTAAAACGCTACAAAAGGGGATCGCATTTTCTCGATTTATACAAATTATAGGGAAAGCTAACGTCAATTGTTTCAGGGTCTAATGGCTGCCAGCAACAGTGGTTTACCTCCCGGGGTGGACAAGGATCAAGTGAGTAGTAGGTCTTGGTCACAAATATGAAGTTCTTTATCCGAGGTTTATTTTATATGGTTTATAAATGCATATATAGGATTTGTTGATTTCATGCAAAGGCCTGTATATATGGGGAAATTTGTCAGTAAGGAATGAGTTGATTGTTCTTTGCTTACGGTGCAGGCCTTTGGCATGGCAGAAACAGAGATGGAGTATAGAGTGGAGTTATTTAACAGGTAAAATTGTTGCAGCTTTATGTTTTATGAAAATACAACGGGAATGCCTTCTCTGCCTTCTCTGATGGAAATCAGTGTGCTATGATGGTTTTTATATTGATAAGACTGCAAGGAACTGATAAAATTTAGAGAGCTTCAAATTTAATTCTTGTAGCAGCGAGCTACAGCCTAGGAAAACTTGTTCTAGTTTTGGCGTGATTCATGCATGTAATCGTCAAACGATTTGCATTGTACGCAGCTTGAATAATTGCATATATTTCAGAATAGTTCTTGTTTATTTTCTTTAGTTGTTCTTATGCAATTGCCTTGCTTTAGCCCAATATTGCTTTCATTTTTTGATGCTGGAAGATTGTCGGTACCCACCAACTCTGACATGTTATTTAATTCCCAGTTACCTTTAAGAGTATGGACTATGACTATGAAAATAAATACGCAGTATGTATGCTTCACCATATGGTTATGGATGATTATTGTGTTGAACTGAATTTGCCGAGGTTAACTTATCTCCGTTGTATGGGTTCAGGCTTGCTCAGACTTGTTTCACCAAATGTGTGGACAAAAGGTATTTTCTTATACTGTTCCTTTCATGGAAATTCTTATGGACGTTCTGCATTCTGAAAAGATATGAAATTTCTTCCATTCCATTTCTTTAAGTCAACATTTTTCCTTCTTCCAGGTACAAGGAGGGTGAACTAAACATGGGTGAAAACAGCTGCATTGATCGCTGCGTTTCAAAATATTGGCAGGTATGCATCCATTGGCTTAAAACAAATTGATTTAGCTAGTTCACACTAGGTTATGTTTGGTTAAAGATAATCCTTGCAAATTGTTGCTGAGCGAGAAAAAAATGGAACTTGACTGTGTGGATGGTGTTGATGTTGGTGTCCACAGGAATCCTTGTGGTTTCTGCTTTTGTTTAACTTATATGCATGGAAGGAAAAGCCAGTATATACTTCTGAGAACTTATATTTGAATGCAAAATCGGAAATCTAATTTCAATAACGTTTTTAATGGATTCATTTTTATGATTATTTAGGTTAATAATCTAATTGGTCAGATGCTCAGCGCTGGTCAGCGACCAATGTAAAAGGTGGATGTTGCTGGATTTGAAATTTGTTCTTCATGGTGGGTGCTAAGACAGTCTTTGGACTCTGTTTTTGTGTCATTTCAGTAGTTGTAGTGGCAGCATTGTATCCACAATGGCTGCAATTCTGATCAGAATAAGATAATCTTGGCCTTGATAATCAGATGCAACTGTTGACGTACTGTTACTTATTCAAACTTTACATGCCATTATATTATATCAACTTCTTTCTTCATACCAACTTATGGTTGAGGGCTACTGAGTGATTCTTTTATCTGGTGGTAATGCTGGAGAAACACGGTTTCATGACTCCATTGATACTATGCTACCTATTATTAATACCAACAGTTAAATGACAGTTTGCGATTTCTTTTGTTAAAGATTTGTCTCATTTCCATAAGCTTTTTCTAATATTCATTTACCAAATAAAAACTCGGGACCTGTAAGTTTCTGTCAACTCTACTGCGGGATTGCAATGTAACCAAGTTCTTGAAGTACTGCTCTCCGTCGCTACTCATCAAGTCTAGAGGATTAGTGGAAAGGTCTGAAGAACTAGAAAAGTTCATCCAGAGTAGTCTAAAAAGAGAATTACTCCAGAGAATGATGACTAACTAAAACATTCAACAATTTAAACGTAAAAATACAGTTAAGCCTGTGGTTCTGCGGAAATTCAACACCATATTGTATTCAAGTTGTATGTAAAATGAGGTGGGAATAATAGGGAAAAGAAAAAAGGGGATATACAGTTTCAGACTTTGTGTCTTTTGGACTCCAAAGAAGTGCCGTCTTTTAGTGTTTCCTGTGCATCACTATCCATCCCAAGGCTGAAGAGGGCAGCGGCTTGAAGATAGAAGGCAGTGGGCCACTCGGGAGACACTGCTTGGGCCTGCATAGCATCTCCAAGAGCCTCCTGCGGCATGTCGTTTATTAGGTAGCACAAACAGCGCCTGGCAAATACTGTTGGTGATACCATTGTTCCTCCATCTATGAACTGCATAAATGAAATTGAAGAACGACTGTATTAGGTAAACCATTTCCTGATAGCTACCAAATTGGCAAAGCAATTGACAATCTTTCCCATTGCATCAAGTCATATTATGTGGCATCACCAAGCAGTTCACAATCTTCGGATTCTCCATAACAGGAAGATACCATTGAGTAGAAATAAAATGCCGCTTACTTGTGTGTAACACTCCATGGAAGTAGTGAAATCTTTAGCTCGAAAAGCAGCATCACCACGCTTCTTACAGTTCAGGGTTTCCTGTATTTGATCTGTCCACATTTGGAAGGAGAGCTGCAATGGTGGAAGAAGATTCATATGAATATGGAACTATTGGATAGGCGAAATTGAGAAACAAATTTATCAAACCAGACTGCAATGTTGACACTGATCTTGTTAAGTGCAAAGATAGGAAACAATGATCTCGTGTAATGGGAAATAACGTCAAAAAACCAACAGGCTGCTAACTTTGAACCTAGAGGAACAATACAAGTTATTACATAATACCAGGTTTTCCGAATTAAATCACCTAACCGATTCTAGTATTGAGTATCACGAACCTCATTTGCAGTGCCCTCATCATCCTTGTATCCAACCATCTCTAGTATTTCATGTATTGCAGTAAGATCTAACCTTGAGCAAGCTTCACCTAGAGGTGTGAGTACTACCATTTGCTTTGGTGATGGAATCCCATGTGGAATGCCCATCAACTCATAGGATGGAACCTGCCACATTGCAGCTATTAGTAAATCAGATATGCTTTCATGAAATTAAATTTAGCATCATAAATGCATTCCAACCCAAGGAAACAAGCTTTTGAGACTACCAGCAGGGCTACAAGCAACTCAACTCATCCAAGCTTCCATTAGGATTTATCCAAGTTAATTACATAACGATGGACAAGTAGGATTACGAACAAAAAAGCAAAAATTTGAGCTTTATGATAAAGATTTTGGGCATTGATAGTGAAATGCATGATGTTTTGTTCAAGCAGTTCCTTTATGAAGCTCATTAATAGGACATCAAATAGCCTTTTGAAATTGCACATCAAGGGACATTATCCTTACACCAACTCATGGAGGACCAATTGAAGGAAAAAGTAGTGCAACCTCAGTTTCTTTCTGAAGAGGAGTGAGAGCAATCACAAGAGACTTTGCATTTGGCCTTTCACGAGGTTCATACTGTAAACAACGAGAAGCTAACCGCACTAACTCTGTTCCATCATCATTTGAACAGTGACCATCCAAACAAGAGTCCATCAACATCAGAAAATTTTTTCCACGTATCAAGTCAAGTGCCTGCCAAAGAAATGACCAGAGAAGAATAAAGCTTCCAGTTATCCACAATAGAAAAACTACAACCTGCATGGTGATTGTCTATATTCCAAGTATTTTAAGTTATAGCTTTCCGTAGACACTACAAGTCAACATTCAAGCACATCCAAACAAGTTATGACAAGACACTCCCACAAAAGTTCTGTGAAAGGAGAGTATAATAGCTTACATGACTAGGGGGGATATGCTTGCCACTGAGAAGATCAAGTAACAGGGTACCAAAACTGTAAACCACACTCTCGGGAGTCACTCTTCCTGCCAAATGAAGATGTTGACATGAGGGCATGTTACTACCATTGGTGCGAGATACACAAAAAGTCAGAAAGACATGGCCTTTAACTGAAGGTATTACCAGTCCTCAAGTATTCAGGAGGAGTGAATGCCAAATTTGTACTATAGCTCTTTCCATCTCTGCTATTCTTCATCAGGCCAAAGCAGGAGAGCCTAGGATTACCATCCTGACAAGAAGTGCCTCAATGTCAAAAGAAGCACAAAAGAATACCCAACTTACTGAAGAAAACAAGACTCAATAAAATGTGAAACGTTGAAGTACCTGGTCAAACAAAATTCTATAAGCATTAAGGTCATGGTACAGGGCTCTTCCTTTACTGCTGCAGTATTCTAAAGCTTGAGCTAGATAGAGAGCCACTCTCAATCTCATTGGCCATTTCATAGGTTGGTTCTCCCCTGAACGAAATCAATTTCTTAGTAATATAGCAGACTCAAGAAGACCCCCCATCCAGTTTTCATATAGAAATCGATTCACAAAATATCATAGAAGATTCAATCACTGTTAATGAAATTTAGATTATTAAGCTTTCAATTCAAGATGCATACTCCAATCCACACAAGTGAAAATATGAAACTTAAAAGTAAAACTACCTCCATCAATTCAGTACTTGGAAACCTGACTCTCCTTGACAATTTTGTTCAATTAGGAAAAAGAACAGATCATAACTAAAGCAACCGTTTAAGGATGGACTCGTAATTGTCATCTTATTAACTAAGTAAAGCATACAGTGAAAGAGATGTTTCGACAGAGTCTCATTAGGCATGAACTCAGCAACAAGCAGTCTCTCCTCCCCTTCACAGCAACATCCTATCAAATTCGCCAATCTCTCATTTCTCAGCTGTCCCACAGCCCTTGCCTCCTCCTAAAGCATCACATTCCAACCAAAACCAAATAAGAATCAATCGCCAAAGGAAAAAAGAAAGACCCAAAAGAGATTGAAGAAAGATACGATCAGTAGTAACAATGAAAGATGACAAACGAGGAATTGGCGAGAATCAGGCCAAGCCATCT
Organism: Erythroxylum mucronatum; assembly: GCA_027563825.1. Lineage (NCBI taxonomy): Eukaryota > Viridiplantae > Streptophyta > Magnoliopsida > Malpighiales > Erythroxylaceae > Erythroxylum > Erythroxylum mucronatum. Next base: position 25,304,279 of record JAOSBP010000008.1, read on the forward strand.
TGTTAAATCGTTTGACGGCGATCCAACGCTCCTCTTCCTTGAGCTTTCCTTTGTACACTACATTGGGAGCTTTTTCTCCATGCTCCGAAACAATGTTGTCCGTACTGAAACCGGAAGTGGCAGCTCGAAGCTGCTCCAAGCTGTACTCTCTAAACCCGGGCAAGGACTCGCCATTCTCTACCAAAAGTTGAAAAAAAACTCACTCATTTTCAAACAGAGAAAATGCAGCGACTTTTTCTCGAGAAAGCAAAGGATAATCAAAATGATGGTTAAAAGAGTCTACTAACCGAGATCGGAGGAATCGTTGAGGTTGGATTTGGGATTGGTTGGCCACCAACAGAGTGAGACTTTGGAGCATCGAGCTCCCATTGGCTAACTCCAAGCTCTATAACTAAAGCAAGCAACTTTATCACCGTGTAGAACTAAAGCTCAGTACTTCCTTCACTTCCTTGGAGGACTGGAAGAGGGTCTTAAGGAAAAGGAAGAGAGCAAATGAGAGTGACAAAAATGTAGAAGAAAAAGGACAGAGGGTGAAAGTGATTGTTTGGGTAGCCAGAAAGTGAGAGAAAAGAAAGTTACCTTTTTTCTTTTCTTTTGGATCCAAAGGACTTTCACAAACGCACACTCTCTGTCATTGCGTTTTCCACTGCTTCTCCGTCTTCATCATTCTCTCGTTTCTGCTTCATAAGAAACAAAATTATAAAAAGACGAAGAAAAAGTTTAAAACTTTCAGTTTTATTAGTTTCCTTTCAGTTTTAACTTTTAACTCCCAGACTGGAACATAGCTCTACTCTTCGCCCATTGTCGTCGAGGGCGCGTATCTAGCACGATCAAGGAATTGTATTTACTAGTCTTAATCTAAACTGACTATACTTCACAGTAACAGAGGATCTGGGTCTCTGTGTCCGATCTACTTTGAATGTGAGAATAAATAAATGTGGAATGAGTTGTCCAGTTGTCGTTTTGGGTGGTCTAAGTAAATAATCAGGTACAATAGGAGTGGAGTAATCTCCAAATCAGTGAGCTTGGTGTCTGTCATGTGATGGTGTTTGGGCGTCAAAAGTCAAAAACACTTTTTTAAGTGCTGTAGCTTGGGTTGTAGTTGTAGACTGGGATGGGCAGAGCAGATAAATGATTTTTGTTAAGAACTGTGCCTGTCATCATCATCACTCATTCTCCTTTAGCTTATGAACTAGTTTAAGAATTGGTTAAACCAGAACAAAAACTATTTCAGAGATTTGATAGTTCATTTCAGAAGGACCAAAGGGTAAGGTGTCTATTAAGGAGCAGACAACCTAAGCTATTATCACATAATCCCAACATAGTTCAGGACCCCATTCCAATTTCCAACTGTACAAGCAGCACACTCACTCCTTTTTCACTTTGGGATGTAAAAGAGCAGGAGGAGGGTCTTTTCAAGAACTTAGTCACGAATCAAACTATTCAAACTTATAAAGAAAAAACAAAAAAAAGCACCTACCTTTCCAAGTAAGTTGACTCAAGTCATCCAATGCAACACATCCACAGACACTGTGGTCTCCACCCCCACAAACACTGGTGAATAAGGCCACATGGACAGAGGGACACCCATAATTTAACACTTCTGCTTTGGTTTTCAGAATTTCAAATCATGGTATGTTCAGGGATTTGATTTCAATTTCTCTAACATTTAAAGATAAACTTAAATTGTTATTGTTGTTGGTATGAACTGAGATTTAGGATCTTACCACAGTATCAAACTCACCTTATAAGACAATCTTAGTTCATGGACCACTTTTCTAGCTCACATCTTTATCATGACTTGATCAATACTTGCCGAGCACATACATCTCATTCCTTTTCGTAATTGGCACCAAGCATGATCTCCAACAATCATGACTGCCAGTACATAATATCATATATAGATTGTTGTGTTTAATTTGTAAAAAAAAAAAAACCCTTCACATCCGCTAAGTTGATCGTACAGTTCTTTTGCCATTAGATTTCAAATAGGTAAAACAGGGCAGAGTCACGGAGGAAAGGGTCAATGGTGCTAAAGATAAGAGCTAAAAAGGGTAGAGCACAGCGCCTTTGATAAGCATGTGATGTAACAAGTGCACCAGACAATAAAAATGAAATTGTCATTCAATTCAACCTCCTACACATAAGAACATGCAAAGAGAGATGAAAAAAAAAGAAGGTAAATTAAAGTGAAGGGGTGGCCTTATGGGACACAGACAAAAGAGCATTATTAAATTGAATCATTGCCTCATGCCTGCCCCAATGGCCTGTAGAAGCATCACACCTCACGTCCTATTGTGCCCTTTGAAAGGTAATGGCACTCTTAATGCGATCCTATCAGAGGACTAGGGTCATATTTATAAGCTCAAACTTTGCAGACCGACTTTTGATCATTCTTCTTTAAACATGATAAACTGTACAAAGGCCAGCCTGTCGGCCTCATTGTGATGTAACATATTCTCCTAGCAATCAGGAAGCTGTATCTCGTAAAAATAACAGAGAGAAAATACAGAATAGTTACATGTGGGATTGTTAGTTTCTAAATACCAACTCATTTCATTCCAGCATCAACAATAATGCAGTTAATCTATGTAACTGAGCCAAATAATGAATTACTTAAACAGAGATTTCAGGAACATATCCATGGTAAATATCGGCCAAGCTATCTTCAGCCTGAGCAGACATCTATATACAGTTAACCACAAATATGTTCCGAGCTTGAATCTTCTTAATACTGACTGACTCCCCAGCTATGCTCCAAATTTTCAAACAACTTGAGAAGATTCAACTAACAATATAGAAACTGGATGTGAAATCAGGAAGCATTCACTAAATTCCGTGCTCATTGTGCAATCTCAATGGAAATCCCATTTAATAACTCGCGGTGCTCTTCTTTGTTTCTACTATCCTTATCCCTACTTTGACCTACTACTGACAGAGATATTGTTCCAGTGGATCGGTCGGGTAGCTCTGCAATGGATACAGTAGCCACTGGTAATCAAGGTAACAATAGAACACATGGAATAGTCAAGGATTAATAACAAAGCATTTGTTATTCTTATCTTTGGCATTGTTTGGCAGATTTCTGATGTTTGTAAGTTGTGACTGAATTTGCTTGCTAAATTTCAAGTAAAAGTACCCCAAAAACACATAGAAAATTGTTTTTATAAGTTTGCACCTACTTTATAACTCTCACCAATGTAAATGGATTTCAACACACCATAGAATGGAAACTTTGGATTTCTGAAGCAAGGGAGAAAACCAAAGCAAAAAAGCTGACCTGGCAATTTCTTGTCAATAAAGAACACTACCAAATTCACCGTATACCTACAATGATATTAGAAAAACTCATATCAGTAAGCAATTCTCTGAGAGGAGTAATATCAGGGAAAAGAAATAATAATTTACCATGCGACAACAACATCTACTGAGTAATGCTTCCGAGATGCTAAAATAAGCAGGCTTTGAAGAATGGCGAGTAACCAAGCAAATTGCTTAATGCACCTGCAGGGATAAACCAGACAGATGCTAAGAAGGTTAAGAATTAAGTCCCAGAATCCAGGATTAGGCCAAGCAGCTGAAGGTGCTTATGGCTTGAGCCAGACATCCACGGTTGGTGGAATAGAAGTGGGCTTTACCTTCTTGTTCCATGTTTATGAAAAGTTCGCACAAAGACTAATGTAAAAATCATGTGTGAAGAGAAAATCAAATCACCACATCCATAGTTGACCCCTTTGGAAACTGCAAATCGGTGAAAGCCACATTAATGTCGAGAATTAATACATTAGAAGGAAAACCAAATAAATATGCTTAGAAACACACAGCTGATGATGAGCAATTCAACAGCAGTCTCTGGAGGGGGCAACTTAGCACGTTTTGAGCCCTGAAAGAGACATTTGTACCTGATTGTAAAGCACTCTTCTGATTACAGTAATTTAATAACAAGAAGATCTAAACAACCAGAATAAAAATTTTACCTCTCGACAATGATAATTTGGACCAGGAAGCTGAGTTGAATAGAATGTTACAATTCGAAGAATCTGACAAACCTGGAAACAGTAACAAAAAGCATCTAAACAGAGTTATTGACAACTGCAGAAGAAAATCCAGAAGAGATATCATCCAACATTATATAACAAAGCCAAGCCAATCAGGAACTGGATATACAAAAGTTAGAAGAGTAACTAGCTACCTTTGAGTTGTAGGTACAAAATGTACAGCCATATTAGAAAGCATGCTTAATCAGTCATTGGAAAAACTGCAGTTATAACATATTGATTCTCATCTGGAGGAACCTGCTTGATTGAGAATTTAACTTTGACACCAGGCTTAGAGGTTGGCATATGGTGATAAAATTTTGAAAAAAATAAGTCTGTCGAAATAAAATTTGCTAGTAAAACTTGAAGCAGTCTCACATATACTGCTCAAAGATATGATTTAAACAGTATATATTCTAACTGTTCTGGTTTGTTTAGTGACTGTGCCGAAATACTTCATTATATAAGCTTTGCCTACTTTAGAATATTTAAGTTATCCATGAAATGCATGACCAATTAGGTCTTCGGCAAAGAGAATTCGGGTTTCCCAACTCCACCAAAAGTAGACAATCTTCATGAAAACCAAATGCACCCCTTTGAATTATGAATACCAACATGCATAAAATACTACTTATTGTAAAAAAAATACAAGAAGAAATGAGAAAATTCAAAACTACTTACCACTAAATAGGCAAGGACTCTGCACCAGATAAGGGCTGTATAAATCTTTTTGTTCTGAAAAATGAAGGGATGAAAAGTCCACTGCAGAATAGTTAACATTTATTAGATGACTAGAAAATCAGAAGCTCAAATTAGAATGGTTAGTTAAGCTGCCTATAATTTCTCCGTGAGTATTCGATCTCAAGCATACACTCTGTCCAATTGCTTCATAAAATACTACAATTCTAGCATTTGGTAACCATGAAGCAGAACTCAAAAGGTACGAGGCTAGGCCTGTGACATTGATCAAACAGTTTGCCCAATTACGTGAGAATTTATGAATCAATTGAAGCATATGATATTGTGCTTAACAATATATTACTTAGGAGCCAAGTACCGTGGAACTACTTCCCCAATTTATGAGTATTGTGCAAGTCAAAAGTACATGTAACTTCCCACCCAATGTTTTTTGGCAGGGACTGAAAGTTTAAGACCTTACCAATGCAAAAGAACAAAAGATGAAGGCGAATAAAGTCTCACTAACATAAGCTTTGTCTTGACCAAGTTCCTGAAATTATACATAGGAAGGCAGTAAATCCATCTCAATCCAATTCTAATATCAAGAAACGATGATGTAGATAATCTACAGAACGTGGTACTCGCCGGAAGAAGAAAAAAGCCAGTATCACGAAGCAATGGACCTGGCCTATGCAAGTAATGAATTCCATGAGCAGCCAACCCATGTATGTACTGTCAAATTAACAACCCATTTTATCAGCATCACTTGAACACCCAATCGAAATGAAGAAGACAACACCAAAAAGATCCAAACATTTACCCGCTAATCCCAGATTCCAAAGATAAACAAGAAGGAGAGAGAACCTGAAAAGCGATCCCAGCGAGGAGGAGTTTCCAATTCTCTGCTACAAGAGAGATTTCTATCGACAATTCAGAGCAAAATTTTCTCCACAGCTGCAAAGCAACAGAAGAATCAAAGCCAAATAAATATAACTATAACACATTGAACAAGAAAGCGATGAATTCAAATGAGAAACCTTAGAAGCTTCGCGATCAACGTAAGCGGACATTGTGGGATAAACTTTGACATTAATTATGAAATTTAATATCTACGTTAGACTCCATTTACATCTTATGATAATCTCCCCTCATAAAGCGCTAAACGTTGGAATTTGAATTGATTTGTCGTCTTTCTTCTTCTTGGGAAGGATGAAAGAATATCAGAAAAATCGTTAATTGATAATAGTTTTATTAATCAGTGATTCCGAGAAAAAGGAGGCCACTTTTTAGATCGTGTTGGCTACACAAAATTTTCCCACAATGTGATTAAAGACTTGAAAATGTATGCCTAGTGTTCGACCCACCATGCCATTTCAACTAAACTTTTATTTTTGCTTTCCAAAAATCCATTCTATTCCATATGGTTGACTCAAAATCTTCTAGTCTTTCTGATTCGCCATTTCTCCAATCTGTATATAGTCCAAGGAAAAGCGATGCCCTTGGCTCACTCTGGAAAGCCAAGTTCAATTCTTTATTGAAGACAAATACCATTCATTTATCATATGCACACTTACAATGAACACAAACCTCACTCTCTCAGCTACAACTAGTGCTGCTTCTGCCAAAAAAGAAACAGAAACTGATACAAAAAACAACAAATCTGAGGCTTATAGATGCTTTTACTTCATAGTGGCCTTCCGGACAGGATTCTATATGTTCATATCCCATTTGACTGCTAATACAAATGGCAGGATTTCTGTTGCAGTACACAACCAGTCAACTGAAAGTATACATGTATATCTCGGACTATGACATGGTACTACACTCTTCCCACTGGTGAGAGGGGCGGGTATGAGACGTATCTGCCTCCGTCCATTCCATTTGGAGGCATCCTTGTTCCATCATTTTGCGCTAATGCTGTTTCCAGAGTAGTTTTTTCTTCATTAAAGGAGCTAATTTCCGAGATCTCATGTAGCTTTTTACCATCTATAACTGCTATACCAAGTGAGAATGCCTGTAAAATTGAAAGTGATGCATTGAACTCAACTGAATAGATCCCTTCCTGGAAAGAAGCCAAGCTAAAGACTGGCTGGTCCTCATCTTCTCCCCCCTGTAGCCAAATGTACAAAGAGATGTCAGTTGGCACTTGCAACCATGATAAGATGCATACACAATTGATCTATCCAGGAAATAGAGCAGTACCTGGTATGTGAATTCAAATTTATCTGCCACACACCCTTTTGGTGGAACCAGTTTATTACCAAACTTATTGGATAGAATCCTAAGTTTGCAGCCTAGATCCCAACCTCCACAGTCACATGATCCACCTGATCTCCATCGCTGGATCAATGAAGAAGGCCCCCCTTTATTCGGTAGACTATGAATTCCACTTGGAAGAATCATTGTTGCATTCATTAGGGTTTGACAGCCAAAAAAAGGCAGATTCACTTCATTTTCCAAAGAAGTAGAATGAGATCTTGCCCCTGGCAAATCACTGTACTTAATGCTCTGATGCCCATGCCTGACACTGCTTTTATTGAGAACTTTTGGGATCTTGACCACAATGGCAGCAAGCTCATCATTTGGCTGGAAATCTAGCGCTTGTGGCTCTCCTTGTCTCAGGTCCACAGCAAATAAAACAAACTCTCTGGTAAAAGTCTCTCTAGTCAAACTTGAAAACTGTGAATCAGAAACCTTCAGAAGGGCCACAACGTTGTGAATGTATGCTGGATCTTTTCCTTTTCCACCTTGAGCTATCCACCTCCCATTTTTTTTCTTGACCTTCTGAATGGAATAAAATGTATAAATGCAGCTGTACCCGTCCTCCCTTGTACTGCTCAACTTCTTCCCTGTGGCAGCAATAATGTCATGTTCATTGTCCACAGCAAATGTGTATAGGGGCTGGCCGTCCTTGATTGCAACTTGTAAAAGAGCCTGAAATTGTGACGACTTGTAGTTCTTGTCCCGAGTTAAATCATTATTTGCCTTCTGAAAACTGGTTGTATCCGATTCTAACGTCCTTGGCTGTGCAGCACCATTTGAAAATTCTGCAATTCCATCAGATTTACAAGCTCTATCAGTTGGTACCAAATTCCTCCTCAATTGCTCAGGAGAATTATAGTGGTTTTGGGCCTTTGGCTTCCACAATGGGTCAAATAACCTTCTCAAAGGGCTTGACCTGGCTCTGCTAGTACTATTTTGAGCATCGGTAAATGAGGCATCCTGACAAGAGGAATTCTTGGTATCATCTGAAACAGATTTTGCAGACCTATTTGTTGAAGCTGGTTGCAACCCTTCTCTGGAGTTGAAATTTTTGCTTATCTTTCCCATACCAATGCCAAGTCGGCGAAAAGGTGATGTGCTCCTTGGTTTCTCAGAAGCTACTTTAATTGGCCTAGAATCCATTCCATTGGAAGGCTCTTTCAAACCTGAAACTGCGGGTACTTGCCCTGATCTTTTAACTTCAAAAACGCCACCGAAGTCCAAACCACTACCCTTTTTCATTGAATGCTCATGCAAAAAACTGACCTCATCCACATCTGAGCATCTTTTTATCTCTGAATCAAACTTTTGAGGCAGGGGACACGAGTGTGGAACACAAGAACTCAAAGGTAGAAGGTCAACTTCCTTAGGAATCTCTGAGAAGCTCCTTCGACTTTCTTCTGCTGCTGTTTGGCCTACTATTGAATCCGAAAGATGAGGCAATCTAGGGTTTCTGACGATGGGAGGATTTCTGGGTCTAAGACAAACTACTGCTTCATTTTTCTGTGCAGCATCTTTGTCAAAAATATCCGCCTCCTGTTCTTGAGATTTTTCCAATCTCCTTAGAAATTTAAGATCCTGTTTCTTTGAGTTTGCCTTCACGCAATGCACCACTTTATCATTTACCCCATTGGTCAAAGTTCCAGTTTGTGATTTGACCTTTGCAACATCATCTTTTTTCTTCCGCTGCATCTGATCAGTTTCAGGATCCTTGCTAATGAACTGTCCTTTCCCATCAGCTGCATGTCCATGTATACCTTTGACATCTGGAAACTTTCCGAAACTATCTTCCCATGATTTCCTGGTATGAGAATGGCTTTCTCTAGGAGATGACATGAGATGAAATTGTAATGAAGGACGACAAATCCTTTGATGAGCAGGAGAGCAACTTCGGCCTACACTAGAAATGACAGATGATCCTTCTGTTGAGAATGATGAGGATGAATTACTACTGGAAAGTGAATGCCGGTGACTCATCTGTGATATGTGCTTCTGGCTATGCCATTTTTCCAGACGACCCCAGTCAAGGACCCCAACATTCAAAACTTTGTCATCGCGTTTGGCACCTCGCTCCAAATAGCTTGGCAAATTCGACATGTATTTGATGAGCTCCTCTTCTTCAACTAACTTTGTATCTAACTTGGAATAACCTCTCAAGGGTTTTGATGACATATCTCTTAAGGTCGTTGTTTCATGAAGGAGATCAGCAAAGTGAAAACTAACCTTCTCTTGTCTGAAGTTCATGTGTAAATTGGAGCAACGGCGTACTTTGATTATATCAATCTTCTCAGAAATTCCTAAAGTTTGTATGTCCCTTGAATTATTTTCCAGCCTTTCGTTGCCTTCCATAGACCAAGTAAAATCTGATTCAGGTATTTCTCTGGTATTTCCTTTTCAACAGTACACTCCCATTCAAAATACACAGAAGTTGGTCATTCTGGCTGGAGGGAGAGAACCTAGAGTGATAAAAACAGTTATTAACCTCGCCCTGCACTTGGTAAAATGAAAAGTACAAAGTAACGATAACAGACTACGAGTAACATGAAACAAGGTTGCTGTTAGATATTGCCAAATTATTTTCATTGGAGATAATGCCTCTCAAAACTTAACTGATTATTTCCCTCAATAATAAATACTTAGTGGACCTACATTTTAACAAAGAAAACAAAATTAAAGGAAAACAATTTACAAATTTATTAATCAGGCAGCAAAAGATGAAGTTGCCAAACATTGAGTTACAACCAGAAGAAACCAGAAGGAACAACTCTTATATGTACCAAACAATGATATAAGTTTAGCATTTTTCTAAAAGGTTTTTACAATGTTTTAAAGTTTCCAAACCTATCAAGCAGCGGTTGAGATTTAAAGTTTCCCATATAAATGAAAACATTAATCTGAAAGACCTATAAAACAAATTTTTGCCATGCAAGAATTTTCAACCTTTGTAACTTCAATGTCTCAAGTGTTTTTTCTTTTTTTCTTCATTTTGGCCGCATCAACAAGATTAATAAATATAAAACTACAACGTAAAATTTAATTAGGAGTGCTGACCTAAAAAACCAAGGATTAACTAGAAGAAGGAATTTGATGTCTAGAAATTCCATAGCCCAGAGCTGTAGGACGGTCCAGCATAGACACAAATGCCCACAGCAGCGTGGAGATCCAATACTCTTTTCTTCCCCTTTTTTAAAATTGTATTAACAGCTAAATTATAAATTTCACAGCTCTCAAATCTGTAAATGGTTGACATCTCTTCAACTTGTAACGTGCATAACTGAATTAGGATGCCAGAGGACAATATACGATAAGATACAGACAAAATTTGCGGCAGAGAACTATGGCAAGCAAATATTGGTGGTCCTAGAAAGCCCAATTTTTGAACAGGTTGAGATAAGGTAAAATCGATTAGTCTTCATCGAAACCAATTGGCATGTGTCTGCACCTAATGAAAAGGAAAAGATTCCCAGAAATTTAAATCCCAAACGCTTTAGTTTTCAACATCCTAAACAACATATCCTCTCTTGGCCCTGTAATCGAAAAGAACAAGCCAAAAGCAAGTACTTTCTTCCCTTCACTCTCCCCTTCTAGTAAATTCAAACAGTAACTACAAATACAATTAGGGAATTGGACTAATCAATACCTCTCTTGCTCTCGTCCCAGTTATAATTTTCAAGATTCCAAATTTGAAGCAAAGGAAATGAAGAACTTCCCTAAGCATTTAAGCTTTAAAAGCATCAACTCAAAGACTTTCTGTAATTGTGACAGTTAACTCTTAGCAAACAAAATTTTCTGTGAAGCCAAGCAAGAAACTTTCTCCAGATTTTCCTGTCAAACAAGTAAAATAGCACGTACCCAGTTCAGCAACGGAAATGCAGAATCAAAACATTCCATTGAGAGAACCAGTAGCTTCTCCAGGAGGAAATTACACGTGACGGTGCTCCATGAGTCGTCGAACCCAGAAAAGAAAAAAAAGAACCAGAGATCAAGGGAGTAGCAGAAACCAAATATAGCGCAAGTAATTAATGCTTTGCTTTCTTCTACGAACTCCAAAGCACTAACTCGTCGAACCCAGGAAAGAAAAAGAACCAGAGATGAAGAGAGTAGCAGAAACCAAATATAGCGCAAGTAATCAATGCTTTGCTTTCTTCTACGAACTTCAAAGCACTGACACGCAAAACCAGAGACGGATGGAGCGATTTGCTATGAGAGAGGCATAGAGGGGCAAAGAAATCCTGGTTGCTGGTTGCAACTCCGAGTGCTCGCTCGCATGTGTGTGCGCGCGCTGCTTGTTACAGTCAGAGAAAGCAAGTGTGTGTGTTGAGCTTGAGATAGCGATCGTTTTCATCAGTCGGCTACTGGTTTTCTTTACGCGACCCAGGAGGAGAACAGGCGGTATAAAGATTTCTTTACGTAGGTGACGGAAAAATATTAAAAATAGCTTCTCAAAAAAGCTATAATTTGGGCTTTTCTCAAAAGCTCCAAATTTTAGCTTTTGAAAAAGCTGTATTTTGGCTTTTTCAAAAGCTATTTCTATTTGAAAAGTGCTTTTGAAGTTTGCAATCAAACACCCATTTTTTCCTAAAAATAGCTTTTGCGGTAGAAAAAAGTACTTTTGGAGTCTCCAAAAGCTGAACCAAACAGGGGCTAAAGCTAGGCTCCTTTTCTTCTGGCTACTTCTCTTCCCCAGTATTGTACCCGAGCTTTCCTCTGCCTTCAAATACAAGTTTGACGAACTGAGACCACTCAAGGTTGTTTCTTCCGTTCAGTTTTTGAACGAAAACTTGTAAAGAAGAACTGGTGTTTATATTATCAACACCAGTTTAGAGAGAGCTGTTTGGGTTGGTTTTAGAGGTAACCTCTGATGTGTTTTGGGTTCTGCTTGCACCAGTCAGGCAGTCTTTGCCATTTTTTAGATTTGAACCCTATGGCTCTGATACCATGTAGGATTTTTTAGGAAAACTTTATTTTCTCTCATTTTTATTTATGATAGAATACATTGAATTTATAGGATACTTTGTACCCTTGGAAAAGACTAATAAAAACATAAATAATCTAAATATAGTAACTAAAATATACATGTTACGTTCCCGACTCATGGATCGTGTCACAGGGCGATTCACACAAAAATCGAAATCAAGCAAATAATCTTTGTTCGTGCCTTTACTCGAATTCTTGCGTCGACCTATTTTGATAAGTAATTCGGCTCGTCAAAGGGAACCCGAAACCTCTGAA
>JAOSBP010000008.1:25328852-25345628 GCA_027563825.1 Erythroxylum mucronatum
CGAGGACGACCTCGGACACATCTGGCCCAGCACCTTTGTCAACGACGATTGCGTAAGAATGTCAGCGGTCGAGTGGGATCGGAGCAAACGCCGTCACGAGTTACTTGCCTTTCCTTCTCGCAAGAGACTTTTGTCTACCACCCTACCACTGTTATGCGACTTTAGTGAGATATACTTCAAGAGCTGGAAATTTGGAAACTGGTAGCGGTCGTTGCCTGCGCGCCCATGAAACGCGTCAATGTGGCTATGGACCAAGATGGCGAGCATATTGATTGGGCCTGGAGGAGCTGACAGCACCACTCGCCTTCTCACGAGCGACGCTGGTCAGTAACGCACGGTGAGGCTTGACGAACATCTGACGCTGCATTGTTAGCATCCGACTAGAAAACCTACACCATCGGTCTTGCGCATTTTTTCATGCGCTGAAATCCCCTCTGAAATCCCCTCTGAAATCCAAACCGGACCCGTCTTGCGTGGTCGGGACAGCCTTGAGCAAGATCTTGGGGTAGCATCCTCAACCATGGATGCTGAATCTGCTAGCTCTGAAGAAAGTCAGAGTGTGTCATATTTAAATCCACTCAAATGTCTCCTACGGTTTTCTTGAGAACATCGGTGTCAGTCTCGTAATTTCATCCTGTCATCTATACTCTGCGCGTCCTGTTTCTTGTTCTTCACGCTTTCGAACCCTTCAATCTTATCCCAATCAACCTCTAATCAGCCAACATGCAAGCACCAAAACCCAATATTGATCTCTCTGCTGCCACAATGGCATCGCGTTGCGCACAGGCATGGGGTCCCGTCGGCAAGAACATCGGCAAGTGCGTGCGCTGTGCATGGGCACCCAGAACGATCACTTGCCCGGGATGTAACTTTGTGGGATACTGCGGAGAAAAGTGCGCCGAACGAGACATACCTAATCATATGAAGCTCTGCAAGCTTCTAAAGTAAGTGGACACCAGCAAGCCTGCTACTGTATGGCATGGCCACATGCCTCCACCAGTAGAGTTGCTAACCATCACAGGTATGGCGCCGGGCTCAGACAGATTGATAATAACCTACACAGCATGGAATATGGAGAGAGCTTAGACCTCCTGCTGGGACTGTCTGGCCTCCCGACCTTTGAGGCTCTCATAGAGGCCTTTCGTCACTGCTGCTGGATGAAGTTCCACTGGCAGGGCGATCATAGTCACATCATGGCCATCGGCGCCTGTCTGTCGCTACGGATGCGCGATGATGATGCATGTCTCGTGAAGATAGAGAGGGTGGAACAGCTGAAGAGGATGCTGCCAGACGATATCGACGGTCCAACACCCGGCAACCTGCCCGACATCAAGGAACGAATGGAGGTGGCCAACGTGTTGCGTCCGCTGCGCATCAAGATGAGCGAAGAGCATGACATATTTGTGCTTTTGACCTTTGCCCTGATGAAGATTCGCGTGCTGCTCGATCTCAAACGGCTTCTGTCGCTCAAACTTCGCGGCATCGAGTGGCCGCAGCCGAACGATGACCACGGCAAGATCGGAGGTCCATTTCTCACCAAAATCTGGCGGCAAAGACAACGCCTTCAGAACGACAATCAGCTGATCAGCGCCGTGCAGGGCATGGAGGTACAGATCGATTGGATCTACAAGTCCGTGGACGACATCGACAAGAAAGTCTGGCCACTCATGGCCTTGATTCGTCGCTCTGGAAGCGGCAGGGCTCTGGACGTCTGGCCGAAGACATGCCAAGGCAAGATGTGCCGGATAATGGGTTGTAACGCGATGAGAGCATGGGAGGAGAACCCTGAGGCAAGCCAGTTCATCGAGAATAAAGTTCTAGGCCAAATCCTGGCAAAGCATGAGCACAAAATAACAGTGTAGTAGACAATACAGAGGCGGCCTAAACTCGCCATCCCATCAGATCTTCAACGCACACTTCGTGATCCACCCAGGGTGAGCCACTAGGCCGCTTTCAACTTTGAATCTTCCCAATCTCATTCTGTGTCCAGTCCCACAGCCTCGTTGACAACTCCCGGTTCTTTGCGTTCTTGTCGAGGACGCCAAGCTTGCCAACGGGCTCGTAGAACGTCCCGCTTTTCAGCTTGGTGTGTTCCACCGTGGACAGGTAGCACTGATTGTAGGCGCCTTGCTCGGGCTTGATGAGGCCTCCGCCGGTGGTCACCCACACGAAAGCTTTCTTGATGAAGCCGAGCTCGCCGACGAGGTCAGTGTTGACAATGCCCGGCTGGACGGAGACGACGAGGAGGTCTGGATAGCGCCTGGCCAGCTCCTGGGCGTACAGTAGGTTGGCCAGCTTGGCCTGGCCGTAGCGGCGCCAGCTGGCCCCGAAACCGTAGCTCTGCGTCGTCTTGAGATCTTCGAAGATGATGCCCTTGCCGGATGCTACCCTGTATCCGAGCGAGGTCAAGACGACGATGCGTGCAGGCGCATCTGGCGCGGTGCTCCGCTGCAGGACGGGTAGCAGCTGCTGGATGATCACGGCGTGCGCAATGTGGTTTACTCCGAACTGCACCTCGTAGCTATCCTTCGTCAGCGCAGGGTCGACAGCCATGATGCCGGCGTTGCACATCAGGACGTCGAGCCGGTCCGAGTCGAACTGCTTAGTGGCCGCGTATATAGAGTCAAGAGATTGGAAATCACACTCAATGAAGGTTGCTTTGGTGCCCGGCGAGATTTTCTTGGCTTCTTCGACGACCTTGTCCGCGGCGGCCTTGTTCCGGCCGGTGAAGTAGATGTGGGCGGCGTTATGTTTGGCTAGGTGTATAACGGACTCCTTGCCAAGCCCACCGGTGCCTGGCTATCGATCAGATCATGTCGTCACACCCAGTATGTCGCCAACCTGGGCAGAAAATTCCGCCTGTGAAAGTACTCACCTCCTGTGATGAATATGACCTTGCCGCTCACATCGGCGATATCCTTGTCGGGATTGAAGGCGTTGATGTTCATTCCGACGGTAGATTCTTGGCCAAGACTGCTAGGTTCTGTCACGCTTGGGCCAGAGCTGGATACAGCTCTTTTCTTTGCCTCTTGTCAAGTCGGCTTGAGCATACTACGGATCTATAGCTGGACTTGCCACTCTTGGGTCCAGCCTGTAGCGAACCGTATGGTTAGCATGTGAGCCTATCATGCGACTTTGTGGCGTCACACATGTCTCCAAACTCCATGCGCGAGAGTCGCGATCAGCTTGTGACCACATCATGCCCAGCTGGATGGCAAGCGACTGGAGATATGAACAATAAGTATCCAGAATGACGAACTGATCGTGCCATCTCGCCTTCTGGATGGTGAATGAAATACGAGGTACGTACCAGCGCAATAATGAGATTGGTCAACTATGTTCGGCAATAAACTCCGAGTGTTAGAGTTTAGAGTTCGATGATTGGCTTATTCTATGGTCGCCACTTTTTGCCTGCTTGCGATAAAACCCGAAATTCATGGTGAACAAGACTGCTCAGAGATGGGACTATACATCATTTTATAGCTATGCAATTTCTCTATAACTTTCATGTATACCACTTACTCTAATTCAGACCACATCAGTATAGAAATTGGCCTCAAAGCAGTACACACAAGCTTACCCTAATGATCATTTCCAAAAATAAAGCAAACTACTACTCAAATTCGAATGATCATAACTTTCAATTCCGATATCGAAAACTGTCATATTTTATGTCGATAGAAAGCTCTCAACAGAAGCTACAAGTTTTATGAGATCATTATATCAAATTCTGCCTAAATCAAGCCAGAAAAATTCACAAAAATTTCAGCTCAAAAAGTCAACTCTACTACTATTCATCCCAAAAAGTTAAACTTTCTTAATTCTCCAAATTCTCACACTTTCACTATTTATTTCTTACTTTCAACACCATTCAAAACAAATGAATCACTATAACTGTCATGGTATCCTTACACACACAAATTTATTCAAATTTTCCAAGTCAACCAAAAATCAGAATCCACTTCTTTTCACATCAATTTCATTTAACTCTAAAACACCCACAACACATACATACTCAAAAATACCCATTTAATTTCATTTAATATTTCTAAATTCTACTAAAAGATCGGGGTCCAACATCTTATTTTAGGAAGCACATTGAATTTGTGTCATCTTCCTCTTCTCTCTTCCTTCTTCCCTTTCTCGATCTCTCAAAGTTCTCTCATTTAGGGTTTCATTGTGGTGACTGATCAAAAGGTCCCTTTCATCTTTTGTCTTGTTCTTTTTATACTTGATGTGTTTGTAGCAGCATAGGTTTTTGCAGGGTCGAAAAGGTCCAAAAAACCATCATAATTTGACTTTTTGTGTGTCTGTGCGTCTGCCCTATGTAGGCCATGATCGTAAGCCACATGTAAGCTCTCTGTCACGATTGTGTTAGGAAGGCCACGATCGTGTGCGAATTCTGATGCTTCTGTCATGATCGTGGCAATTTGGTCACGATATTGGGTTGTCTTCCCTCGCTTCTATCATGATCATGGCTCGTTGTTTCGGTCCAAATCTTTCTGAACCTTCTTTGTTCTTCTCTATTGACCCTGAAACACTAATAAATACATCAAGGTACCTCAAAAACATAATAATTAAGCTCAAATGCCTGTACTAACCCATAAAAACAATTGAACACAAATAATTCACAAATTATCATAATTATACCAAAAACACATACTAAACAATCGAATAAATGGATAAACACATATCAAACTATACCCTAAAACATGATGCATTTCATACTTATCAACATCTTTACACTTAAACGTTTACTTGTCCTCAAGCAAACAACATAACAAACGACACAAAACACAAAACACACATTGCAATAAATGAGGCAATGGCTTCAACTTCACGAAATAATTCAACTCTAAACACAATCATTCAAGTTGTTACAAATTATTAACATGCGAAATCCGCGTCTATGCACCTTGGACTCATTATAAAACTAATAAAAATTTTAATGTTAAGTCTATTCGCCCCTACCACTTGCACAAACACATTGATAATCATTCAGTCAAAAAAAAGTGTAGCTATTCCTCAGTAGGTTTTCATGAAAAATCAAGCTACTAACAAGTTTGGTAGGTTTTTATTTGAAAACATTCTCTTTGTTATTTTTCTTTAAGGACATGAGCCTAGTTTTTTACGCAAAGGCAAACGCTTATGATGAATGTCGATTCGGTTACTCAACTAAGTCATGTTGTTATTAAGCTGCTTGGTTGGAATGTCATTATAGCCTTTTTACATGAAGGCACACATTTGTGATGGATATCGACCCGGTTACTCAACTACATTACATTCTCAACTGGCTACTAGCTCTATTCATAACCCGAAGGCCAACATAATAGTTATTTTAGTTAAAATTACACAACCTCTTTTTTTAAACAAAAATTTGTCTACCTTATTGCTTTAGCTAATCATTCTCATGAAAATGTACTAATAATGCTACTTATTTGATTGACCTAAAATTATAAATGAGTATGGCAAATTCTTAGGGTGAATGGACTAACATCGTATCCTAATTAACCAGCATATTTATCCCTAAGTAACTTAGGTCACTAATTTTATAAGCTAATAAATCTTTGTAACCTAAAAGACTATGTTTAAGGCTAAATCTATCTCGTTAAGTCATAGCCATTGATGCATTCACACAATTCACATCATGCAACTTAAATAAACTATCATACAATATGCAAAATTCACACTCAATGTAAAAACACATAACCCTCCCCACACTTGAACAACACATTGTCCTTAATATGAGAAGGGTACACAAAAACACCAGGGGAAAATAAAACACAATAGACAAAAACCATAAGAAACAATACTAAAAAAATGAAAAGAAAAGGGTTAAAACACAAAATCGTTTATGTTGATGGAGATGGTGATGGCAATAGCTTTGAGACCAAATCCGCTTGAAATCGAGAGTGTTTCCCTATCTTATGAGTGATTCAAGAAAGTAAAAGAATTAGCATTCCAAATAATTTCAAATCATTCAAAACATATTTTAGAATTTAAAACAAACCTAACTACACAGCAATTTAAATCTAACTACTAAACGTGCTAATTTAAGGTCATTAGCTCAACCTTGGATCCTTAGAAGCTCAGTCTGGATCAATTATGAGTGACTTGCTTCCACCCTTCCTGTTCAACATCAATTTTGTAGCCTATGAGTAAGCTACAAATTGCAAAATGGTCAGAAGGACAATATTAATAAAATTATGAAAACCAATTAAGCTCAGTAATGCCCTTTTTTCGAGCCAATTGTCAACAAAACAGATAATAACAAAACTTCCTTAATCTTCCATGGAATCCAACAGTTTTCCCAGTAAGAGGGTGAGTTGTTCTCTTATTGGGTCTTCCTCATTTGCCCTTATCTCCTCTTCTTCTTTAGCTTCTTGAGCATAGATTTCCATAGCTTCTTCAAACTTGATGTCCGTTGTCATCTGTTCTTTGTCCTCTCATTCCTTCAAAGATTTGAGCACATCAAATTTTTTGGATGAGTCTTTCTCCTTCAAATTCTTTAATACATCATTCATGTTGAATGTCACTCTTGGTCATCACTAATCCAAAAGATGACTAAGTGACATCCAACATGAATGATGTATTAAAGAATTCGAAGGAGAAAGACTCATTCAAAAAATTTGATGTATACCAAGATGTCCTTATTATTCCATAGATCTTGGTATACCATATTAACAATTTTAGCAATTGCAGCACGCACTTAAGAATCAACCTAAGGAACTATTAATTGAGAGAAAGAGGAAATTTACCTATGTTTAATGCTAACCTAATCAATTATGAATTACTAGATTATTAGTTCTAGATAGTCCTATAGTTGATTACTCTCTCTCGAATTATAATCATTAACCCTAATTTATAAACCGTAATCGGATTATGGGCATTGCAATCTTTCGATTAACAATCTATCCAAAATCCTAATTAGATCTGAAGTTGTCCAAAAACTATTGGGAACCTATGCAAGATCTCTCTTTGCACAATTTACCGATTTGATTTAATTCTCGTTCTACTAAATTACCTAACTCTCGTTAGCCCAATTTAATTATTTTTCATTCGATTCACCCTCTCAGTTTATCATCGAATTATACAATTGCAGAAATTAAATCACAATAAATCCATTAAAAACACACAATCAAATTTTATTAAATTAAAGATAAAACCCCTGAAGGTGAGTTTAGATCATCTTAACATTCACAAATCCTATCATTATTCTGTTATTCCCAATTCTATATAATAATAAAAATAGAAATTAAACAGGAAATATGATATGAATGGAGGCAGGAGGTAGTGAGGTCGTGAAACTTCCAATTCGGGAAGTATGTCGAATTGGCTTCTTCTCCACTTCTCTCTTTCTTTTTCTCTTTCTCTATCTCTCGACAATTCTCTCTAGGGGTTCTTTGAAAGTGACTAATGCAAATAGCTCCATCATCTTCTTTGTCTTATTTATTATATACCTTTTATGTTTTGGGTAACTCTAGGGTTTTTTAGCGATTCGAAAGGTCCAAAAATTCCTCGAAACTTGAAGTTTGTAAGCATCCATGCATTTGCTCGACGCAGGCTACGTTGTGGCCCTGCAGGCCATGATCGTGGCCTACATCTAAGCCTTTTGTCATGATTGTGGCCGTTGTTTCGGCCGAATGTCTTCCGAATCTCCTCCGTTTTTTAATATTAACCTTGAAACACTAGTAAACACATTAAGGTATCTCAAAAATATAATATTTAAGCTCAAAAGTTTTTACTAACCCATAAAATACTTAAAACGCAAATAATTAACAAACTAACACAATTCTAACCTAAATACATACTAAATGATCGGATTAATGGATAAATACATATTAAACTATGCCTTAAAATACGATGCAATTTATACTTATCAAAAATGTATAGAATAACACCTCACTTGTATTAATTTTTTAGGCTAAAAGAAGAAGGGCAGAAGCTCGTAAAAGAAGGAAGAAGAACTTCAGATGTTGGGATCCTTTAAAAAGCTTGTAGAAGGCTCATATTTATAGCCAAGATTGGACGCGTTTTACTGCCCAAAATTTTCACCCATGATTTAGCTGATTTCATTAGCCGTTCTCTTCTTTATAGATTGGCTGAATTTAATTTGATAAGAGCTCAAGGTCTTTCTTTGATGTCTGACACATAATGCACGCTTGCATTTTAAATAGAAAAAGTCTAAAAAATGAGTGTGAAAGTCTTAAAAGGATATGGGTGCATTTAATGGTTGAAAGGGTGGCCACACATTACACATTTCTTATGTTTCCTGGTGATCATCTTGTTCTTTCACTGTTCTTTAAAACAAAAGAGTACAAGTGAGTAACCCCATGGTCGGTGCACTTGTTCCATGTGTTAGGGACAATTCTCCGAAGAACGTGGATGATGAAAAATACAAAAGCAGATGATATTTATATAATTTTAAAGATCTGGAAACAAGTTTGAGAGAAGAACTTGTTCTGAGAACATGTTAGGAAATTAAACCTCCTGGGGATTGTGAGCCAAAATTTCCAAAGCAGTGAACTCTTCACGATCTGTTTCAAAAGCTAAATCTGTATATCTCTCCACCACGATAATAGCCAAGTCTGCTCATGGAAACAACGAGGAATAAAGAACGAAAAACAGCAAACTTCGATTTTGATCGCTGTTTTAAAGAAAGAGAAAGATGTGATGATAAGTCTGTAATTGAATTGAATCTCATGTTTGGTTACCGAGAAAATTTTAGTAACAGACTAAGTACTTTCCTACTTTAATTACTTTTAAATGTCACTTCGTATATTAAGCGTGATCGTCCTTTTCGTATATTAATATTTTATATACTTAAGCAGTGTTCATACTTGTTGCAGGTTCGTCTAGTGCAGGTATGAAAAGGGTTTGAATGAAAGAAGAAAGAAAAAGAAAATCGATAAAGAATAGATAGCAAATTGTACAAACCGCAGTAGTCAGCAAGAATTAGAAAGTGCAGAAGCTTGGCTCCTACTTCCTTCTCGAATGGACTTGGACAAGTTATGGGAGGTTGTATGGGCTTGAGCTTCGCTGATTAGAGATAACGTGTTGTGTCTTCGTGGGAGAATTTTGCAGCCAAGTGGAGTGGTGTCGTATCTTCTTCGTCCTGGAGCTGTGTCAAATTTGGATTTTTGTAGGGTCCAAGTTTCACAAACAGGTTCACAAATAAATAAAACATCAAAGGCCCAAGAAGATCCAAAGACAACTCTCGCAGTGACAAATTATAAATCCATTATTCCAGCTTGTAAATACACACGACACCTTTGCATCTTCTCCCTCTTTTCACGTCTGTCAGTAATTTGTTAGAAATTTTGTTACGTAAAATATTTCTGTTGTAAATCTTGTATATAAACTACACAGCACAAATGATATGATAAGAGTTTTCTCTTCCAAAATTCTGTCTCAATTCTCTGCATGGTATCAAAGCAGCAGGCTCTTGATATACAATGACCAACGAACGTGAGGGGAATTTAAGCACCTCTCCAACACAGCTCGATATAAACAACGATGGGAGTGAATCGTATGAGATCTTTGCTTCAGAAAACCCAGGGGCTATCTTGGTAACAACGTTGCTGAATGAGACGAACTATCTCTCATGGAGTAGAGCGATGATTATTGCTCTAAAAGCGAAAGACAGAATCGACTTCATAAATGGCTGCTGCAAGGAGCCAGAGAACAACCCAACCTTACAAAAAAATGGAGAACAACCGATAATATGGTAATCTCATGGCTTTTAAACTCTGTGGTTAAGGATTTAGTAAAATTGTTTCTCGTAGTCACCACATCTAGAGATCTATCAGAAGAGTTGAGGTCTAGGTATGGTGAGAGTAACGAACCTCAAATCTACCAATTAATGCAAGAAATCAGTAATCTAAGACAGGAAAATGAGTCTATAACGAATTATTTCACAAAACTAAAGCGACTTTGGGATGATTTAAGATGTGTTATGCCTTACAGGAGTTGTCCGTGTGAGGCTGGTAACAGTGCTGTGGAAGATAACACTAAATTGGTTCAATTTTTGATGGGGCTTAGAGAGGAATACGAGAGTGTAGTGAGTCAAGTAATGTTGAATGATCCTCTGCCAGTTGTGAATAAAGCATATTCCATGATTCTTACCTTTAAGAAATAGAGAAATGTTGCTGGACTGTCTACAAATGAGACAGGACAGATGAATGTAGCTCTCATAGCGAAGCCTATGAGAAATAGAAAGACAGAGACTAGAGAGGGTTTTTCGATGAACATAAAAAGGAGTTATGTGAGGAAAGAGGAAAAATATTGCACTCACTGCTATGAGAAGGGGCACACAGTGGACACATGTTTCAAGATCCATGGAGAACCCGAATGGTTCAAGGAACTGAAGCATAAACGCACAAGAGAAAGAAATAGCTATGTTGGAGCAGTAGCTGAGAGTCCAATTGAAGCTGGGTAGAGGAGTTCAAATGGTGAAAGTATCGAAGAAGAGTCACAATTCTATGTTTTGAGCAGACAAGCTCAGGAGCTGATGCGTCTAGTCTAGGGAAAAGGTATTAATGAAGTCAATCATGTAGCTCTTAACAGCTACGTAGGTATGCATTCTAACCATAATGATAATGTTAGCCCTAAGTATGAATGTGTTTCATGGATAGTAGATTCAGGTGCATCAACCCACATGACTCACAACTAAAGCTTACTTAAAAACACTAACCTTACACCTGATGTTTGCCCTGTAATGTTACCTGATGGCTCATTTAAATCCGTCACCCAAATAGGAAGCGTAGCATTAATTGATTCAATTCAATTAGAAGATGTTTTGTACATTCCTACTTTCCACCACAACCTCTTGTCGGTTTGCAAACTTCCTAAGGAAAATGACTTAGTTGTTATATTTATATCAAACAAGATTGTGTTGCAGGACCTGAGGACTAATTCCATTGTGGCAAGTTGCGAAGAAATTATGGGCATTTATAGACTTAAACCTCATCACTTTCTACCACCAAACTCGAAGAAAGGTCTATCTTTGCAATTCTATCTCAACGAACATTTTGTTTGTAATGCTATTGATACTTTTAGTTTATGGCATTTTCGACTCGATCACGTATCCACTAAGGTCTTAGAACATTTGCATTTTCGCCATCTTAAGTTGCCAAATGACTTCTTTTGTGAAACATGTCCCTTAGTGAAACAAACACGAAAACCATTAGAAAAACATGTTATAATAGCAACCAAACCTTTTGAGTTAATTCATATGGACCTTTGTGGCCTGTATAGAACAAAAGCGGCCTTTGTTGGATCCACGTATTCTTTAACCATTGTGGCTGAATTCAGTAGTGCTAATTGGACTTTTCTTTTAAGTAGCAAAGCCCAAGTTCACCATACAATCAGACTTTTTTATTTCAATGATCGAAACTCAATTTAGCCAAAAAATAACAAAAATACGAACATATAATGGAACTGAGTTTGTTAATACTTCCAAACAACAATTATTTGAGTCAAAGGGAATTATCCATAAAAAAACATGTATTTTCATACACCCCAACAAAATGGTGTTGTAGAACGTAAGCATAAACACCTACTCCAAATAACTCGAGCCTTTATGTTTAAAGCCAACTTACCAAAAGATTTTTGGGGGGATACTATTTTAACCGCAACTCACATCATAAATCACCTACCAACCAAAATTTTATCTTGGAAAGCACCATATAAAAAATTATATCTTAAGCCACCCAATTACGATCATTTTAGGACTTTTGGATGTTTATGTTATGCAACAAACACAAAACCCCATAAAGAAAAATTAGAAGGGCCATGAAATGTTTACTACTTGGATACGCGACAGATAGAAAGCCTTATAAACTACTCGTAATTGATACGCAACAAATAATTTTTAGTCGAGATGTTATTTTTTATGAACATTTATTCCCTTACAACAAACTAGAAACACCAAAAAAGGACATACCCATTTTTGAACCTCAAAGCTCACACACTTCTTTTAACCCAAAAACATCACAAGGTCCAGATATACCACACTTAAACCTACCCAACCCCACCATACTAGATCCAAAAGCAACACTCGAAATTTCAGATCAGGAATCCCCCCATCTTCATCTTCCTCTCCACCATCGCTACCAACCTACCCTCAGCCACCACTTCTTCCTATTCGATTCAGCACCAGATAAAGAAAAAACCTTCTTACCTAGACGATTATGTCACCAACCTGTCAAACACCTCTTTTGCCGCTGCCACGTTAGACCAGTTTGAAGATACAGCCAAAATAAAACTCTCCAATCACCGCACTAACTTTTAGCCAATCTATCCGCTGACCATGAACCGTTTTCATACGATACTGCTAAACATGACCCATTATGGATTGAGTCAATGCAGGTAGAGATCGAAGCTTTGGAAAATAATGATACTTGGGTTCCATCTATTTTCTCAATGCAGGTAGAGATCGAAGCTTTGGAAAATAATGATACTTGGGTTCCATCTATTTTGCCCGCAGGGAAGAAACCTTTGACAATGAAGTGGGTATACAAAATAAAGCATAAACTAAATGGTTCAGTTGATCGACGAAAAGTGCGACTCGTGGTGAAAGGTTTTAAGCAAACCATCGGAGTTGATTACTTCGACGTATTCTCACTGGTTGCCAAAATTACAACCATTCGAACCTTACTTGCGGTAGTCGCAGCAAACACATGGCCTGTTCATCACTGCGACATCAACAACACGTATTTACACGAGCACATCGAAGAAGAAATCTACATCGTTCCACCATAAGGGTATAATAAAACCCAGCCAGGAGAGGTTCTACGGTTACAAAAATCACTTTACGGCCTCAAATAGGCAGGGAGGCAGTGGAACAAGGAGATCACTTCGACTCTAATGAATTTCGGTTTCGCTCAGAAGGAATCAGACCATTGAATTTTTTTTGGTTTCCCACGAGGTGTCCTAGGAGGGTCCAAACTATGGGAAGGCATCTTTAAGCCATCTACACCTAGCCTAATCCCTGCTCGAGCCCGGTAGGTCCTTTGCGGGAGGCAAAGCTCTGGTCCCAAGTTTTAAACGGCTGCATACATGAGGGCGGCTTGAACCCGCGACCTCACTTAAGCTAGGAGAGCCCTTTATCAACTCACCTGCGCCCTGGGGTTTCATACCACTGCATTTTTAAGAAAGGTACCAATGATAACTTCATTGCTTTGGTTATTTACATCGATGATGTGTTAATTATAAGTCCTTCTGAAGAATTGATCTATGATGTTAAGCGATTCTTGAATAGTGCGTTCACAATTAAGGATATGGGTAATGCTAAGTATTTTATTGGAGTAGAGATTGCTAGATCACAAAACGGGATGTTATTATCTCAACAGAAGTATGTACGTGACATTCTAGCTGACATAGAATTGACATAATTGCAACCCACCGATGTTCTCATGGATCAAAGTACCAAATTTGACATTGATGATGGTCCCTTGTTGACTAATCCTGAGAAATATAGACGAGTTGTTGGTCAACTCCTGTATCTGAATTTCACTCGTCTTGATATTGCTTTTGCCACTCAACAGCTTAGTCAATTCACTGCTACACCCTGTAATTCTCATTGGAAAGCCCTATTACATGTTTTACGGTACTTATCGAGGATCATACCAAAAACCCTGGTCTATTCAGTCATGACTACCCCTTCACTCTATGTTTTCTAAGATGCTGACTGGGCAGGCTGCAAATTCTCAAGGAAGTCTCTAACTGGATTCTGCATATTTTTTGGTTCATCCTTAATCTCGTGGAAGACTAAGAAACAGCCCACGGTGAGCAGATAATCGGCAAAAACTGAATATAGGAGCATGGCCAGTACTTTTTGCAAAATCAAATGGCTTAGCTTCATTCTCTGGGACCTATAGGTCATTTTTTCACTTCCTATTCCTCTCTGGTGTGACAATATGGCTACCGTGTACATTTCCACCAATCCTACATTTCACGAACGCACTAAGCACCTTGAAATTGATTGCCATTTAGTTCGTAATGCTATTCATGATGGATTCATTCAAACAACACACCTATCTTCCAACTATCAATTAGCAGATGCCTTCATCAAAGCTCTCCCAAGGCACACACTCTCTGCTATTCTTGTCAAGTTGGGGTTACTTACCTTCCAACTTGAGGAGGGGCTGTAGAATCCAAGTTTCACAAACTAGTTCACAAATAAATAAAGCATCAAAGGCCTAAGAAGATCCAAAGACAACTCTGGCAGCGACAAATTATAAATCCATTATTCCAGCTTGTAAATATAAATGACACCCTTGTATCTTCTCCCTCTTTTCACCTCTGTCAGTAGTTTGTTACTAAAAATATTTCCATTGTCAATCTTGTATATAAACTAAACAGCACAAATGATATGATAAGAGTTTTCTCTTCCAAAATTCTCTATCTCCATTCTCTGCAATTTTTGCTTACCAATATCTTTACAGCTTTTGTGTTTTCCATTATAGTGGAATAGTGAAGCGCTATTCTTCCCTCATCATCAACCTTTTCAAACTTGTACTCTTCAGGTAGTAAGTTCACAACGTACTAAACAAACTCTTTACCTATGTCTTCAGGATTTTCGTCAAGAAAGATCTTTGTATTCTGCCGATCACGGTTTATTATATGCTTGTAAAGTGGTACGTTGGAAACAAAGTTCGCATCCATCCCTAGGGATGAATATTTTTGAAAAAATAATCACAAAAATAACAAATATAGATATCATAGATGTTAATATTATAATTTGACGAATATAGTTACACGTTATGTAGCACAGACACGAAAAAATAGAGCTGTGTCAGCGTGTCGAACACAGACACCCACCTGACGCACGGTGGACACGTGCCTGACATGTTTCTGTACATGTCAGCATTATCAGCTCAGACACGACCGAAGATAGCTTGGACATAACTTTTTCCTAAGAAAAACGAAGAAAAAATGTTAGTTGTCGTTTACATTTGCAAGAACGCCGTGTGGGCTTCACGTTTTCAATTATATATATATATATATATATATATATATATATATTCTAAAAGTCTCACCCTTGATTACGAGGAGTTAATCTATCCAAATGGCCAAACATCAACTACATCGCTCTCTCTCTCTCTTACCCCCTACCTCGGTGCCTCCCTTTCTTTCTCTTTCACTATTTTGGTAGATAAAATGTTCATTGGTTTTTGTCTTGGTAGCTTCCTTTTCAGATCCATATTTGATAAAACTTATGTCTTGAAGCTAAATTTTCCTATCTGGGTGGCTTCCAGTTCAATGGCTTGACACCAAAATTTTGAAGGTAAAAGGGCAGGAATTTGGTTATTGGGTTGATTGGAGGTGAAAGTTTCAGCCTTTTCTTTGTGGGGTTGGTGGAATCAGCTAAAAGTTGCGGTCTTGGGTGGTATTCAAGGGGTGGAAAAGCGGAGACTTTGCTTTTGGTCCTTTGACTGGATTTTAGGTGCTGCGACTTGAATGTTCAAACATTGGATTGCTCATCATCAATGGCTTTATTGTTTCTTTTTCTTTCGTTTCCATTTTTGGTAGGAGGAATTAACAGAATTCTGAGGTTCTTCAATGGCAATTTACAGGATATGGTGACTATGGTGGAGCCTCCCGATGGAATTAGGCCTTAAGGAAAACATTATTACTCAATGTGGCAAACAATAAATATTCAAATTATTCCATGACTTTTGTTTCCTGCAGCATGATTTTGGTGAGTGTTTTGCAATGCAATATTGATGATTTTATGGCTAGACTGCTATAGGCTACAATCTTTTTTTACAAGTAGCAATCTTCACGTGTGATTTTGAAAATAGAAATGTGTTTGGTTGAAAGTTGCTTTTCCTGTCTTGCTTTCTTCATTGACATAAAATCACTTTGTTGTTTCTTGATATTGTTTACTTGTTTGTTAATACAATTTGGTATCTTAATTAGGTATTTCAATCCACCATTCTCCTTTTTCCATGGCTTCTAGTAGTGGTGCCGAATAAGAAAATCCAGAAAAACCACTATGGAAATATGTAGTGAAGAAAAATAAAACAGAGGGTGGTGGAAATTTTGAGTTTGAGTGTAGTTTTTGCCATAGCTCATTCAGAGGTTCTTACATTAGGGTACGAGCACACCTATTGAAATTGTCAGGCAAGGGAATTCGAGTTTGTGGTGACATTCCATCCTCAAAGGTGACAGAACTTAAAAAAATTGACAATGAAGCTACATTGTTGATTGAAAATTTCAAGGCAAGACCTGTCCCTCTTCCACCATTATCTAGTTAATCTCAAAATTTCTCAGCTAGTGAAGCATCATGTACTAGTAGTTTTGATTCAAGAAAGAGAAGGGCAAGATCGGGTCCTCTAGAGGATGCTTTCAACATGCAAGCTAGAGAAAATTTAGATCTTGAGATTGCTAGAATGTTTTACTCTGCAGGATTGCCTTTTCATCTTACAAGGAATCCTCATTTCATTAAAGCTTTCTATTTTGTCGCTAATAATTATATTAGTGCTTATGTGTTCCTCCGGGCTACAATAAGTTGAGAACGACTTTACTTGACAAAGATAGAGAACATGTTGAGAAGCTTCTTCAACCTATAAGGAATACATGGAATCAAAAAGGAGTGAGCATTGTAAGTGATGGGTGGAGTGATCCCCACAAAGAAGACCTCTTCTCAACTTTATAGCTGTGATTGAAAGTGGGCCAATGTTTCTGAAAGCAATTGATTGCTCTGATAATATCAAGGACAAGGATTTTATAGCCAAGCAAATGAGAGATGTGATTATGGAAGTTGGTTTT
>JAOSBP010000008.1:25400413-25411451 GCA_027563825.1 Erythroxylum mucronatum
AGTCAGAAGAATCATAAGAGTCAAAGGAAGAGGAATTCATCATCAAAAGCACTAAAGATTGAAGAATCCAAGAATGACGATTCCAGTGAATTAGATCAGGGTTTGAGCGATGAAGATGATGAGTTATCTTCCATCTTAAGAAAGATCAGACGTATGTGGAAGAAAAAGGCGAAAGAAAATCCATCCTTCAAGAAAAATAGCAAAGATGATGGAAAGATCGAGAAGACATCTGTCATATGCTATGAGTGTAACAAACCAGGACATTACAAGTCAAAATGTCCATTGCTGAAAAGAAAGCCCAAGAAGAGTAGAGAAGGCAAGAAAAGCATGATGGCAACTTGGGAAGATCTAGATTCGTTCGAATTAGATACTAAATCAAAGACATCGGAACAAGCTTATATATTCCTAGTAGCTGAAGAAGAAAGTGATGAGGAGGTAACTTCAAAATTTAATGATTTACAATATGCATACTCGGAACTACTAGAAGATTTTCATGAAATTCTAAAACAATACAAAATGTTAAAGAAAAAGTACGTAGAAAGTATGAAAAATATACAAGAATTAGAAAGAAAGAACATCTGCTTAAAGAAATAAGTGGACGAGATTCAGAAAAAGAAAGTTGTAGATAGATCCAAAGAGATCAATCAGCTAAAGTTAAGAATTAACAGCCTTTCAGCTGATCTAGCAACTTTTACTGAGAGTACAAAGAAAATGAACAACATGTTAGGAAAGTGTAAACACCCTAGTGATAAAACTAGATTAGGGTTCACTAAGAATCATATTCAGCAGAAAAAGGAGTCGATTTCTTATAAAAAGAAGTTTCATCAATCATATTTTCATCAAAAAAACTCAGCAGGTGCATCATTATAATATGCCATATGTTAGAACAAACCTTAAAGGACCTAAGAAAATTTGGGTACCTAAAAAGCAAATAATATCTCCTGCAGATATCCTTCCTTGGAAGAGGCAGCAAGCACTATTGGTATTTGGACAGTGGATGCTTGCGACACATGACGGGAAGAAGGTCTATGTTCCTAGATCTTCAGTATAAGAAGGGAGGATTCATAACTTTTGGAGACAACCAGCAGGGCAAGATAATCAGAATCAGTAAAACCGGTGAAGATTCTTTTGCATGTATTGATAATGTGTTGCTAGTTGATGGTTTGAAACATAACTTGATTAGTGTTAGTCAATTATGTGATTCTGGTTTTTAAGTATCATTTAATCAAAATTCTTGTGAAGATAGAAACAAGGATGGGTCTTCATGAGTTGCATTAATGATTTTCCTCATCAAAGAACCTCCTACAGCTGCATATATTATTCCTCTTGCTCTCTGAGTTAACCATTGTAGAATGTCTACAAAAGAAATTCTCTTGGAAAGTTGTGGTGGGGGCAACTCTTTTGAAATTCCTTGAATCTCTCCCAAACTTCAAACAATGACTCCCCATTACTTTGTTGAAAGTTTGTGATCTCATTGATGATTTTTTTCGTTTTGGTCAAAGGAAAGTGCTTAGCCAAGAAAGCTTGGGCTAGCTACTTCTAAGTAGTGATTTGACTTGCAGTGAGTGAATTGTACCATGCCTTTTTCTGATCCCTCAAAGTAAAAGAAAACAATCTCAACCTCACGGCATCATCCGACATCCCATTAAACCTGAAGGTATCACAAATCTCCAAGAAATTTGCAAGATGAGCATTGGGATCTTTATTGAACAGCCCATAAAACTGCATATTGCTCTAAAGTATATTGAGGAGTGCTGGCTTGATCTTAAAATTATTAACTTGAATCACTGGCCTTGCAACTCCTTGAGCACTGAAACCTGGCCTCATAAATTCCATCAATGTCTTCTCAACTCCTCCTTGCTCTCCTTCTTCTGTTATATTCCTTTGTATTTGTTCTTAGTGTCTAGCTCTTCTTAACTCTCTTTCTTGCCTTGTAATATCTGAATGCTCTTCCTCACTAAGCTCGTTAGACATTCTCATGTTCCTTGTGTTCATGCATTAAAACAAAACTCAAGGAAAAGTATCAAACACGCTTAAATCAAAGCTACCTAAACTAAACAAGATGCTAAACCAAACAATCCCCAACAACGACGCCAAAAACTTGTTAACTACAAAACCAATTATGAATTTTACGCTAAAAACTGCAAGTATACGAGTCTTTACTTGTAGAAACAAGTAGATATCATCCCACAGAGATTGTGCTTAGGCACCATTTAATTTAGGTTGCTCTTTGTTTAAGATTCAAATTCGAACATTGAATTGAAAGGTATACTAATTCAAACAAACTAATAACAAACAAACAACGTAACAATGGGAATATGTCAAGAGAAATAATCGAGTTATGAAAGAGGAGATTTTACCTATTATTAATGCTAACCTAGCCAATTGTGTGTTCACGGGGTATCGATTCTAGATGATCGTAGGGTTGATTACTATCTTTCGAGTTATAACCATTCCCTAAACTATAAACCCTAATTGAATTATGGACTTGCAATATCTCAATTCACAAATTACCCAGAATTCTAATTAGTTCTTAAGCTCTCTAATAAATAGTCAGGTCTTGCACGGGATCTCTCTCCATGAAATTACCGACTAGATTGATTAAGTGGTCAATTAGATCGCCTAACTCTTGTTAATCAAATTTAATCAGTTTTATCTGGTTCACCCTCTCAGTTTTCTATCCAAATGTGCACATACATCAATCAATCACAACACCTAACTCAAGTAAACAAAAATTAACTAGATGCACATTAAAGTTAAGCAAAATCCCGAAGGTAAAGTTAGAACATCATTATCAATGCAAAATCCATAACCATACAACCCATCTCAATCTTACACATTTAAATGAATAAAAAAGTAAATAGGGAGGAAATGAAACTCACGTTGGACGACACAGGAGAGCGGCAGCATCGAGAGATCAACTATTTCGGAAAGCTTCGACGTCAAAACCCTCTTCTTCTTTTCTCTCCCTTTTCCTTCTCTCTCTCTTTTAGGTTTCCAAAAGTAGGCAAAATCTAATCTCCCTTCTACGGTTCCATCATTATCCTTTTATAGCCTTTTTCAATTAAGGCAACCCTAGTGTCTTTCTAGGGTTCGAAATATCTGAAACGCCTTTTGAAAGCTTGAATCCAAAAGTGACTTTGCGTTTGTTTGCACATAAGCCACGATCGTGGCCCCTCGTAGGGACCTGCCACGATCGTGACAGAAGCACCAACATGGGCCCCCGATCATGACAAATATTCCACGATCGTGACAGAAGCTCAAGCATAGGGCCACAATCATGGGAATATGCCACGATCATGACTGAGAGTAAGTAAACTCGCCACGATTGTATACCTTGGTTTATGTTAATGAACATTGTAATAATTTTTTTAAAGTTCTAACATTTTTATTTGAACTAATGTTATAGGCGATATTGTATTGAATTTAAAAAATGTTATGGTTAATGTTAATTTAAACTATATTATGAAAAATTGATTTTGAAATTTATATATGAATTATTTAATGAAGAAAAAAATAATACTACTATATAAAACCAATGGACAATGAATAATTCACTCCTTGTATATTGTTGATTGCAAAACCAATTACAAGTTTGACGTTATAAACCGCAAGTATACAGGTTGTTATACCAAAAAGCAGATATTGTCCCACAGAGATTATGCTTAGGCATTACTTAATTCAGGTTGCTCTTTGTTTAAGACAAATTTGATTATTGAACTGAAAGGTGAACTAATTCAAACAAACAACGTAATAATGGAAATCTGTCAAGAGAAATAATCGAGTTATGAAAGAGGAGATTTTACCTATTATTAATGTTAACCTAGCCAATTGTATGTTCAAGGGGTATCATTTCTAGACAATCGTAGGGTTGATTACTCTCTTTTAAGTTATATCCATTCCCTAAATTATAAACCCTAATTGAATTATGGACTTGCAATCTCTTAGTTAACAAATTACCCACAATTCTAATTAGTTCTAAAGCTCTCTAATAAACAACCGGGTCTTGCATGGGATCTCTCTCCATGAAATTACCCACTAGATTGATTAAGTGGTCAATTAAATCGCCTAACTCTCATTAATCCAATCTAGTTATTTTTATCCGATTCACCCTCTCGATTTGTTACCAAAATATACTCATACATCAATCAATCAAAACACCCAACTGAAGTAAACACAAATTAACTAGATTAACATTAAAGATAAGCAAAATCCTGAAGGTAAAGTTAGAACATCATCGATAACTTAAAATCCATTGTCATACAACCCATCTCAATCTTACACATTTAAACGAATAAAAATGTAAATGGGGAGGAAATGAAACTCAGGTTGGATGATTCGGGAGAGCCGCGGCATTAGAAGATCACCTATTCCGGGAAGCTTCGGCATTGGAACCCTCTTCTTCTTTCCTCTCTCTCTCTTTTCTCTCTCTTTTGGGTTTCCAAATGTAGGTAGAATGGTCGACTCTCTCTTAGGGTTATATCATAATCCTTTTATAGTCTTTACCAATTGAAGTAACCTTAGTGTGTTTTCGGGGTCTAAAATGTCTGAAATACCCCTCAAAAACTTAAATCTGAAAGTGACTCCGCATTTGTCTATGCGCAGGCCACGATAGTGACCATGATCGTGGCCCTATGCTTGAACTTTTGTCATAATTGTGGCAGGTCCCTTATGATCATGGCCTTGTGTTTTAGTTTGGGTCTCCTCCAAAACTCTTCCGAATGCCTTGAAACACTAACAAATTCGTCACAGCACATCAGATATATATATAATTTAAAGCTAAAAAATATGTTCTCAATAAAAGAACACTAAAAACATAAATGTTTATGAACTAACACAATTCTTCAGCTAAACACACATTAAACAATCAATTTAACCACTAAACATATTTCAAATTGCCTATAAAAATGCAATGCAATCTACACCTGTCAACATCCCCACACTTAAACTTTTTCTTGTCCTTAAGGAAAGATCAAATACAACCAATAAAGTTCTATCACTTCGTTTTCACAAAGATTTAAGCATGCAATCCCTTAAACTTTGGCCAACTTAATTGTCAAGCTACCACACACATCATGACTAATTTTTATTGGTGCACATATGCAAACTCAACCCTTGAAACCATCACTCAAAGATAAATATGAATTCAAAATGGACCTTCCTAAAAAATTTCACTC
The DNA here is from genome assembly GCA_027563825.1 of Erythroxylum mucronatum. Classification (NCBI taxonomy): domain Eukaryota; kingdom Viridiplantae; phylum Streptophyta; class Magnoliopsida; order Malpighiales; family Erythroxylaceae; genus Erythroxylum; species Erythroxylum mucronatum. The sequence goes on from JAOSBP010000008.1 coordinate 25,405,591, forward strand.
ATTTCTCTCAAGTTTTTAATGGTTAGTGTCTAGCTCAAACATCCTATAGGAAACCACACTATCATAGGCTTGCTAATACACCAATTATTGTCCACAATGATTACATGCTAGGATAGATCAAAAGGACTTTGTTTCAGGTTGTACAGCTAGGGTTAAGGTGGGTTAAACAGATTTTAAGAGTTTATCACAAGCATTTATCAACTAATAAGTGTATAAAGGGATCACAAAGATAAACTTCGAAGATATGCAATACTTCTTCGCACTTATTGAAGCTACTACATGTTATTCCTTTTTCTTTTCTTTTTCTTTTTCTTTTTTTCATTTGATTTGTTCATGTCTCTTTTTTTTGTAATAAAGAAAATATGAATAGAAAACAACAACTATACGTCATGTGCTTTTAACTTGTGACTCCACACTCAAGTATCAATTAGCTCTCTATTAACTTGTGATTTGGTAAGGTAATGTGGTTTGTGGGTTTTAAAATTGGGTGATTTCAAGAAACAAAAGGTTAAAGGCTTAATGGGGTTAGCAAGGGATAATAAAAGGTAGGTCATTTATGCCAAAGGTTAAAGCAAGAAGGCCTTAATCATTTCTATCTAACAAGCATCCAATAGATTTAAACCGATTCAAAGCAAGTTTTGAAGGTAATTACCTAAAGAGGCATCACACAAACAAGGAAATGAAATGACTATAGAATGGAGTCATAAAGGCTCTATTCCTCACATAGGCTTAAATGAAAATCCATTATGCTTCTATACATTACCACATTGTTTAAGTGTCAAGTTCTAAGTAAGCTTTTGCAGCCAACTACTTTCATCACTATACATGGTTCACTTTCCACTCAAGTAGCCTAATTTAAGTTCCCACATGCATTTAATCTCATTCTAACTAGCATGATAGAATCTCAGGGCAACACATTTATCACAAAGATTCAAATGTTGGGGAAATGACACACCTTATACTAACAACTTAACATACATCCTTCATGACATGCAAAAAAGAAAACATAAATGCAAAGACTACCTCCCCATACTTGAAGAACACATTGTCCTCAATGTGAAAAGAGAATATCCAAAACCAAAAAACAATACCATGAAAAATAACACACGGAACACAAAAAGAATAATAGAAGAGATTAAGGGTAAGAAGGGCTTATGGTGGTGGTGCATTTAGAAATGCATATCTTAGGTGGGAAGGTAAGGGTTTTAGTTCTATAGTAGGGGTTTTACAGTGGAGGATGGTGTGGGTGCATCCGCTCTCTCTAACACAATCATCCACAACATCAATCTTCATACAAGCACTTTCATCCATCGGTTGAATTCAATATGACGGTTTCTTCAATGATTTGGTCATATTGAATTCAACCTACTCATCACCAATTCTTAAAATCAGTTTTCCTTCATACACATCAGCTAATGCCCTACCAATATTCATAAATGGCCTACCCAAAATTAATGGACAATTCCTATCTTCTTTAAAATCCAACACAAAAAAATAATAGAAATTATAAATTTATGCACTTTTACCAAAACGTCTTCGATTACCCCAAATAGTCTCTTGATGGATTGATCTACGTAAGCATGGATGTAAGCTTGTCATCTCCTAACCCCAATTTCCTGAAAATAGACAAAGGCATCAAGTTAATACTTGCGCCTAAATCACATAAGCATTTAGAAAATACAAAACATCAACAATACATAAAATAGTAAAACTCCCTCGATCTTTTAGTTTTGAAGGCATTGTGCTTGTGATGATCGAACTATAATTCTCTGTCAAGGTCATCGTCTGATTGTCTTCCCAAGTGCGTTTATGTATCGATATGTCCTTGAAAAACTTCTCAAACTTTGGCATACATTCCAATGCTTCCACCAATGACAAATTAATATGAAATTTCTTCAACATCACTAAAAATTTAGAGAAGTGAGTGTCGACTTGATGTTGTCTCACCCTCTGCGGATATGGAATCTTAAGCTTGTAGGGTAGTGGTGGAATATATGGCTTCTCTTCTCCTTTGTCTTCAACCTTTTCCTTTTGTTGGCTATCTTTGTGCACAGTTGGCTCCTAAAATTGCTTGCCACTCCTAAGTGTGATCACCTTAAGTTGTTCCTTTGGATTGCCCTCAGTGTTTCCTAGTAAGCTTCCAGCATTCCTAGAAGACCAAGCATTGGCAAGTTGACGTACCTGTACCATCAAATTATGGAATTATAAAGCGTCGTTCTTCACAATCTGGTCAAACTTTGACTCCATTATTCTAACTCTCTTCTGGTCTTCTTTGACCTTCCTCTTGGCTTAAGAACTTTGAACCCAATATGTCCATTAACTTATCTATTTTGTTCTCCAAAGACCCAAGACAATTTTGATGAAATCCTGGAGATCCTTGTGCTCTCACTTGGCCACCTACATTGTTAGTACTCTAAAAAAAATTTAGACGATTTTTTCACCCAATATTGTAAGTATTAGAGTATGGATTGCTACCTTGTCGCGGATGACCCAAGTAATTTACTTGTTTTGAACCACTCGCTCATAGCAAGAAGAATTCAACTGTGCCATGGTTGTCCTGCCCATATAATTCCCATTGTAACTGCATGGTCTTGACTGTTGATGAAGAAGCTCCTTATATATTGCTCAACTGTTTGGTGAGGGTAGTAATTTGTGCTTGCAAAACTGTCATCGAGTCAATTGGAATCATTCTTTTTACTCCCTGGACCCTTTTTCGCTCCTTTCATTTAACCACATACAGTTGTTACTTGCCAACTCTTCCAAAATATTATGAGCTGCATCAATGGTTTTCCTCATCAAAGACCCTCCTGCAACTGCATCTATTGTTCTCCTTGTGCTCTGAGTTACACCATTGTAGAATATCTGTAAAAGAAATTCCCTCGGAAGGTTGTGGTGGGGGTAACTTCTTTGTAATTCCTTGAATCTCTCCCAAGCTTCATATAACGACTCCCCATCACTTTGTTGAAAGTTAATGATCTCTTTGATGATTCTTGTTGTCTTGGTCAAAGGAAAGAACTTAGCAAAGAAAGCTTGGGCTAGCTGCTCCCAAGTAGTGATTTGGCTTACAGTGAGTGAATTATATCATGCCTTGGCCTAATCTCTCAGGGTAAAAGAAAACAATCTCAACCTCACAGCATCATCCGACATCTTATTAAACCTGGAGGTATCACAAATCTCCAAGAAATTTGCAAGATGGGCATTGGGATCTTCTTTGGACATCTTATAAAATTGCACATTGCACTGAAGTATATTGAGGAGTGTCGTCATGATCTTGAAATTATTGGTTTGAATCGCTGGCCTTACAACTCCTTAAAGACTAAAACCTGGCCTTATAAAATCTGTCAATATCCTCTCATCTCCTTCTTGCTCTCCTTCTTCTACTATATTCCTTTTTATTTGGTATTGATGTCTAACTCTTCTTAGCTCTCTTTCGTGCCTTGTAATATTTGAATTTTCTTCTTCATTAAGCTCGTTAGAACGTCTTATGCTCCTTGTGATCAGACACTTATAAAAACTCAACAAAAAGTATCAAACACTTTTAAATCAATGTCACTTAAATTAAACAAGATGCTAAACAAGACAATCCCTAGCAACAACTCCAAAAACTTGTTCATTGCAAAACCAATTACTTGTTTTATGTTAAAAACCACAAGTATACGGGTTGTTACTTATAGAAAAAAGCATATATCCTCCCACAGAGATTGTGCTTAGGCATCACTTAATTTAGGTTGTGCTTTATTTAAGACTCAAATTTGAATGATAACTGAAAAGTAAACTAAATCAAAACAAACTAGCGATAATCGAATAATGTAAAAGTGGAAATCTGAAGAGAGAATTAATCAAGTTATGGGAGAGGGGATTTTACCTATCATTAATGATTATTTAGTCTTTTATGTGTTTATGGGATGTCGGTTCTAGAAGATTGTAAGGTCGATTACTCTTTCTCGAGTTATAATCATTCCCTGAATGATAAAACCTAATCAAATTATGAAACTTGCAATCTCTTGATTTACAAATTACCCACAATTCTAATTAGTTATAAAGCTCTCTAATAAACAATCGGGTCTCACATGTGATCTATCTCCATGAAATTACAAACTAGATTGATTAAGTGGTCAATTAGATCACCTAACTCTCATTAATCCAATCTAATCATTTTTATCTGGTTCACCGTGTTGGTTTGTTACTAAAATATGCAAATACATCAATCAATCACAACACCCAACTAAAGTAAACAAAAACCAACTAGATTAACATTAAAGATAAGCAAAATCCCAAAGGTAAAGTTATAACATCATCAATAACTCAAAATCCATAATCATACAACCAATCTCAATCTTACACATATAAACAAATAAAAAAGTAAATGGGGAGGAAATGAAACTCAGGTTGGATGATTCGGGAGAGCCGCGATGTTAAAAGATCACCTATTTTTGGAAGCTTCAACTTCAGAACCCTCTTCTTCTTCCTCTTCTTCTTCTCTCTCTCTCTCTTCTCTCTCTCTCTCTCTCTCTTTTGGGTTTCCAAATGTAGACAAAATGTCGACTCTATGTCATAATCCTTTTATAGCCTTTACTAATTAGGGTCTGAAATGTCCAAAATGTCCCTCGAAAACTCAAATTTGAAAGTGACTCTACATATGTCTGCACGCAGGCCGTGATCTTGGCGATCGTGGCCTGGTTATCTTCTCTCTGTCATGATTATGACAAATCCCCTATGTTGGATACCATTTCCGGAATCCAACTCTTAACAAAATACCATCATACTTGAGTGTGGTTCCTTGTAATATCTTCTTTCTCTGATACCACAAATGTTGGGCACCGATTCCGGAACCCAACCTTTGAACCACAAAACATGTGCGTATTATTGCTCGTCATACAAATGTGAGCGTAGTCCAAGAAATCATAAAGCTTAAAGTCTCATATCATTTCTAGGTTCCTCTTCCATAACACATCTCACTTATATATATTTATAAAACAACATTTCACAATAAAAATAATCATATCAAATTGATAACTCCCTCAAGTATACTTAAGTTCAACTCAACCTCAATCATATACAAATTCATACATAATCCATTCAACATCATCGATACATAATTCATTAACATCAAAAGAATAGAATTTTACAAGCTCTAATGGGATTCTAAGCCACAATACAACAATAATCAAAAATCTCAAAAATACAAAAGTTGCATGAACTAAAACATCCTTAAACGTGACTAAAGCCTTGTGTTTTTCAAAACTGACTCAAAATACAACATCAGCAGATTGAGAGTGATGCCTTGACTTGCTTTCACTCCATCTCTTGCTCAACACCTGAAGGTGGGGAAGGAAAGGGGGTGAACTTAAAAGCTCGTGGGTAACAGGTTTATAACGAAGAATAAGCAAAACCGTTGAGATGTTCATTTGTCATATAAAAATCATAATGAATTCATAAAACTCTTCGTTCTCAAATTCTCAGTCAAATTCACAATTCGAACTCAAACTCATAGTTAAAATATCATCACATCAACAAAGCATATCCATTTAACCATCAATACAAACACTCAATTTATGCAACATACTTGACAATTCGAAAATGCAATGCACAAACAAATGGCTTGAGAGTTCTGTGGAACAAAACGGATAAACCGAAGTTTATACCGTGAACAAAATGAGTCCATTTTTGGATCTCGTGGGCCACAAGCGGGCAACTAGGAGAAGGCTTTACGTCGATGTGCACGTGACTAACGAAATGTTCCTCTCTTTCCTAAACAAAGCACATATTCATTCCATGCTCAATTCATTTTATCAAATGCTTTCATACTTTTCATGCTCTTTCCTTCTTTTCATTCACACAAAATGCCATGACATTTTTCA
>JAOSBP010000008.1:25417923-25433841 GCA_027563825.1 Erythroxylum mucronatum
TTTGACATCTTTTCAGGTTTTGAAGGAACATCATCCTTCACACCTCTATCCACATCAATAAGATCAAAGAGATCCTTACAATACAAAAAGTCCTCTATCATGGGCTTTTGTATACAGTAGTTTGATGACATTAACTTGACCATAGAGTTATTTTCACTTTCCATTACGATAGCACTGATACCACTTGTTAGGGGACAAATACACAACTCTCTAAATGATCAACCAAATATCAATGACAAGAAAGAACTCTTCAAATTACAGTGGTGAAATAATATGAGAATAAGAAACTTTAAAGATGAAACAAACAATAAGATTTAATATGGAAAACCCTCAAGTGTAGAGGGAAAAACTATGAGACAAACTGATAAATAAATCTACTAAAATTAGAAAGGATTTATAGAAAAGGTTGATCTCTCACCCCCGAACAACACATTGTTATACAAAGTTTCAAGATTGAAACCAAAATCAATATTATAATAAGCAAACCCCCAAACCAATTAAAAAACAATCAAATAAGGATGAGAATATAACACTTTTTGACCTCTCTCTATTTTCCTCATTTTTGGACGTTGTGACCACACTCTCTACAAAATCCTACATCTTTTTCTCTTTTATATCATGAACTAAATTTTCTATAACTTACAAGGTCCCTTACATGGTTTTGTAAGTAACTTATATTTCCAGCACCGCCTTAGTAGGAAACAAACACAGTTACATAAAGTTACACAATCTCCATACACATTCATGTATCTTCACACAGGCATGTACATGTTCGTGTACATAGTTGATCCACACAGTTTTGTAAGTCAAGACATGAGTGTGTAGCACTCTATAAGGCCATGTATCTCCACATAGAAGATTCTTCCACATAAAGTCATCTTTGATCACCGAAAGTCTCAACATAGGGTTGGATATGTAACATAACAATCTTGGGGTGATTCAAACTAATGTTGAGCTGTTGAATAAGAAAAATGAAAAAAGGGAAATCATTTCTAGCAAAAATATGAGAGATACTAACATCTAAATTTGCAGGGGTGTTGTCTCAGGGTGATGAGCTAAAGACAGCTAGAGATGGGACCAATTATTGTTGATAGTTTGTAATCCAAGTAAAAAGTAGGTCAGTTAAGGAGAAAAAGGAAAAATCCTCATATAGTGTTGCTGAGCAATTTTTATATATAATAATAAAACTCTTAATACACACAAATATATAGATCATATCTTATTGTATAAGAGGTTATTGTTCCCTCAAGGATTATGCAAGAGTTAATAATTTAAATCTAACTTTGTCTAAGGTATTCATAAATTGAATTGAATTAAATTTAAATAACAAAATTAAAACAAGTAATAAAGCAAAGCAAATAAGCAAATAAACAATAAGTTGCCAATAACATTTAGGGTTTTTGATCAAGATGGAACACTTTGGACTTATTCTTAACTTATTTTGTTTCCTTTAATCTCGTTGATCCAATTATATGTTTAACCTTAGATTTCCTAAGGTCTTGATTGGAAATTAATCAATTAACTCTAAATAAATTCAAAATTTCCAAATTGGCAATCTCTCGATTAACAAAACTTTCACTAACTTATTCAATTATATCTGAAGCTATCTATTGGATAATTAATTTCTCAAATAAGGTCTCTTTTCGAATTATTGTTAATTTGATAATTTTGGGTCTATTAAACTGCCAACTCTCATTGTACAATCTAACACTAATTACTTTTGACTCACTCTCTCAATTTGTTGTCAAGTTTAAGCATGAAAAATTATCATAAACATCCAATATATATTGAAATCAACATTAATTAAAATTCATAAAATAATTCTAGAATAAATCCTAATATGAAATTAAGGTCTTGATTGGAAAGCTAGAATTCCTTATGTTCTTCTTAATCTCCCACTTTTGATTGACTTTTAACTGTGGTTGCTGCTATTTTTTGGTGTGTTTCATATTCTTATATACTATTTAGGGTTTTGGTATCGTGTCTAGGGTTTTTTTCACTTTGTTCAAATCTAGAAATAGCCCCAAACCTTAAAATATATGAAAAATTTTGCTATTAGAAACTCTCTAGCATGATCGTGCTACATTGATTTTCCTCTCTAACATGCACGATCATTTCCTACTTCCAGCTTCCTCCATCTTTTTTGTTCTTCATTTTCTTGATTTTCATCACCTCACAAACATATTAAACACCTCATAAAACATAAAATTAAGATTGAATTCATGCTCTAAGCCACATAAACACTTAGAGTATAAACAAACACTCATAATAAAACTATTTAAAACCTATACATATGATAATAATCTAATAAACACTTAAAAACACAAAACACCTATCAAAACATAGTATGATCTATACCTGTCAACATCCATACACTTTTTCTTGTCTTCAAGCAAAGAAAAAAATGCAAACAAACAAACCAACATAAAATCAAAAATTCACTCATTTATGCAACATGCAATAATGAGACAATGATGTTAAATATTATAGAATCAATGTAACCATAAACGTCAATCATTCAAAATGTGCCAACATGCTAACCCATTCCTTTCATGATTGAGTACTTTGAATTGAATATACATATCAATCAAAATATTAACACCTTATTCATTCTCCTATGGCACTTGTACATATACATTTATAATTAGTAATCAATGAAAAATGCAACTATCACTAAGTATTCTTTCATGAAAATATTTTCTATTTTCAAATATCAGTAGGTTTTATTTATTGAAACACCATTTTTTGTTTTTTTTCTTGTCATGAATGTCTCCCAGTTATTTAACTAGATCACATTTTTTTATTATTATTTAGCTTGGTTGGAATGTCATTATATCCTTTTTATGTGAAGACAAACATTTTATCGTGATGCCCTAGGTTACTTAACTATATCACATTCTTAACTAGCCACTAGCTCTATTCTTAACCCAATTTTTTCAAAAATGGCCATCGGAATAGCAATATATTTAATGCACTTTTTTTCTTTTCTTTAATTTCTTAACCTACCTCATTTCTTTTTAGTTAATTATCTTCATGAATGGTTACTAATGATGTTAACCAATTCAATTGATTTATATTTATAAATGTATATAACCAATTTCCTAAGTAAACAAAATAGGTGTCATATCCTAATTAGCATACATAGTCATCCAAAGATACTTAAAACATAAAATTTATAAGTCACTATGCCCATTCAAACAAAGCATACATATGCAACAAAATGTCACACGATGTCATCCTAATAAAAAACTAACACATTGTGATATGAAAATTTCATACATATATGACATGTTAATGCATAAACCTCCCCACATTTGGACAACATATTTTCATTAATGTGAGAAAACAAACAACACACATAAAAATAATCAACAAATAACAAAAAGTTTAGAGCAACAAATCATTTATGGAGATTGAGACGATGACGGTGTAGGTGAAGGAATTTGAACACCTTAGGTAGCGAAGTATTTCAGAATCTTTTTGGTGTTGTGTCGCTGTCTTTGTTGGTCTTGAACCATCTCCTTCATTTGCGCCTCCATGGTGATCAAGCATTCTGTCATAAGCTTGTTATTTTCAGAAACCAAATTGAAGACTTTCTCCCAGCCTTCCTCTTCATCATCCTCTATTTCTTCAACTGTCGAGACCTCTATTTTCTACTGCACTGAGGCGAAACTAAAACTAGCTTGTCCTGTCTTATATTTCATATAAGTTTTGGAAATGATATCTCGAAGTTTCATATGATGAACTGCCAAGATCTCAACTTACCTTAAGTGAGTGTGATTAAGAAACTCAGGAAAAACAATATTCAGTCCCTCAACATCTACACCATAATAAATATCAACCGTAATAACAAGATAACCTATGCCAAGATGACTACTTTTCTTTTTAAGAGAAGTAGCTATAGTATTAAAAGTATAGGTTGTAGTACATACATTAACATTATTATCCATGCACCACAATTTAAATAAGTCTTTAATAGAACATTTGTTACTTTCAAATTTATTAAACATAATATGACATATAAATTTATGCAGTAATGGATGCTCGGGACTAAGAATGACATTATTATAGGCATTGTTCACAACATAATTATCCAACCTTGTCAATTGCTCCTAATATTGCTTAGCACAAAAGTTATCTTAATTTTCAATTATGTTAGACCTAGGAAGTCCACCAAGTTCTTCTATAATTTCATAATTCAAATTATATGGGTGGCCTGTTAATCAAAACCAAAATTTATCCAAATTTTACGACTCAAATTGTAAAGTAATATAAAATTTGAGGGTTAATTCCGTACACAAAACATAATTAAAATGAATAAATTTGTCCCGCCAATTTTTTTTACTCAAAGTCTTAAGTTTATCTTTCGACCTTAGATTTTCTAAAATTTCAAAATCAAAGTATCTAGGTGCACTAACAACTCTAGTGTGAAGAGTTTGGAATCATATACCTTATTTTTTCGAGTAAATAAAGAAAGGTGCTCCAAATTCTACAGCCCTATCACGTGTACCCTTCTTTTAAACTTGAGGTTTTCATTTTGGTTGTGAGCGTTTAGCACTTTGTTTGATTCTTGGCGCTATAAATGAGTATGTACCTACAAAATTAACAAAGAACATACAAAACTACATCCAAAACACTGAAAAATGTAAAAAGAGAAACGTTCAGCAAAATCTTGTAAAAAAACTCTAAAGATTTGATATTTTTGAGGAAATTACTAGATATGTATAGGAAGAATGTTTATCTAGGTGAAAGAAGCAAGACAGAAGTGAAAACCCTAAGGAAAATGAAGAGAGATGTGAGAGAGTTTGAGAGGGGCTGCTATGTTTTAGAGAGACAAAGTAGGTTGAAAAGAAAAGAAAATAAGTATAAAGGGTTAGGGTTAAAGGAGGGGTAAAATGTGGTTTTGGGGACATTTTCAGTCTTGGGCATGGTCGCCATAAGGTACGATCTTACTCCTATCTCGTTTCTTTGTTTTTTCTTCATGTAACCTGCTGAAACTTGTTCCCTAACTTGTAGTAACTATAATAACAAGAAAATTAACAATCCAAACCACTCCAAAACATGAAAAATAAAACCCTAAATATTATAATTCAAGAAAACCTAACTACGAAAAATTGTTAAGTTAAAGTCTTTAGATTTACCTTTCATAATCTGAAATTTCTCTAATGATTTGAAAAGAAAGAAATAACTTCCCCTTCTTGCGAAAATACTCCTCCAAGATACAATTTGAATCTTTTTCCATTCCCTTTGAAGGTTTCCATAATTTGATTTTCTCATTCTAAAGCTTCAAGTGCAAATACTTGGGTTACTTCTTCTTCATTTTTTTCCTTGTATGGCTTGACATTCTCATATGCATTCAAGCGAAGTTCATCGAGTTCATTTAGTTGTAAAAGTCTTCACTCTCCCTCTTACTTCCAATTAAAGTTTAAGGCTTTCATCACCAAGTATGCCCTATGCTCTAATTCCATAAGTAGGTGACAAGCCTTACCATACACAAGCCTAAATAGTGTCGTGCTAATCGGAGTTTTCTAGGTAGTTTGATAGGCTTATATGGGATCATCCAGTTTCAATGCTTAATCCTTCCTTAAACTATTTACCATCTTCTCAAATATTCATTTCAGCTAACTTTTCATGACTTCCACTTGTCTGCTTGTCTGCGGGTGGTATGTAGTGGCTATATGATGGTGAACTCCATATCTTTTCAAAAGAGTATTAAAAGATTTATTGCAAAAATGTGCTTCTCCATCACTTATTATTGCCCGTAGCACTCCAAATCAATTGAATAGCTGTTTGATACATTTTTGCACAACTTTCTTATCATTTATTGAAGTTGCCATAACATTAGTCCATCATGGCACAAAGCCCACTCTGAATAAGAAACACATGTTCCCCATAGAGGATGAGAATGGTCCCATGAATTCCAATCCCCATATATGGAACACTTCGACTTTTAGAATGTTAGACAAGGGCATATAATCTATTTTTGAGATGTTCCCCACTCTTTGGCATCTATCTCATTGTGCCATAAACTCTCGAGCATTCTTGAACATAATCGGCCAATAAAATTTACATTCTAGTACTCGTACTACCATCTTGTTCGCTTCGTAATGCCCAGTATAGACAGTTTCATGCCACTGTGTTAATATGTATAATATCTCTTCCTTTGGAACATACTTTCTAATTAGCCCACCAACATATTTCTAATAAACGATCAGGTCATCCCATAGATAATGTGTACACTCATAAAAGAATCTCTTTTTCTGTTGATACGATAAATGCAAAGGAAGCATACCACGTTCAACAAAGTTTGTTATAACTGCATACAATTGTACTATAAGGCGGTCGAGCAACATCAGGATTTTATTACGGAATCACTCATTAATATCTTCACTTTGCTCTTATTACCATCCTTTAAGATGTGATAAGTGGTCAGCTACCATATTCTCTACTCCCTTCTTATCTCTGATCTCAATATCAAATTCTTGTAATAACCATCGGATTAATTTTGGTTTTACATCTTTCTTGACGAATAGATACTTAAACACAGAGTGATCGGTAAAAAGGATCACCTTTGATCCCAAAAGATGCGACCAAAGCTTGTCTTATTTAAATAGCACCGCCAGCAACTACTTCTCAATAATGGTATAATTTAGTTGGGGGCCCGTTAATGTCTTGCTTATGCAATAAACCACATGTAACTTTTTATCCTTCCATTGGCCAGATACATAACCTGCAACGCTCACTTCACACATGACTTTGAATGGTAATGACCAATCTGATGAAATTAAGATTAGTATTGATATCAATGCCTCTTTTAGTTGGTTAAATACATATGGACAACTATCATCAAAATTAAAAGGTATTTCCTTAACTAACAGGTTAGTAAGGGGCCTAGCAATTAAAAAGAAGTCCTTAATAAAGCGGCGGTATAATCTTACATGACCTAAAAATGCTCGCACGCCTTTGACGTTAATGGGTGGTGGAAGCTTCTCTATGACTTCCATCTTTGCTTTGTCCACTTTAATTCTTTAGCACAATATTTTACATCCCAATACTCCATCCTCGTGCACTATAAAGTGACACTTCTCCCAATTCAATACCATATGCATTCACTCACCCATAACCTTCAAACTGCTTCCAAAACTTAACTCCTTCATACACCTTCAACACCCCTTCACTATAGTTCATCAATTGCACTTCAATTATACCTTATTCATGCTTCAATACCTCATAAATTCATGTCAAAAATAATTCAAAAATCATTTATTTAACATCTCACAATCCATGATCTTTCAAGTATCAACATCCAAAGAGAAAGCTATCAAACAAGTATCATGTTCTATACCTCAATTCATCATCAATTCAATACATATTCTATCCAATTCAAGCATCAAATAATTCATATTATATACCATGCAATCAAGTTTAGCATTCCCTTGCCTTCTTAACTTCAAAGAACAACTCCAAAGAACCAGCTAATCCAACCCTTCCAAGCAATCAGCACACTTCAAAAATCAAAGTAGATGTAGGATGATCTTAACATTAAGATGATAACAGCATAGAAGGTAGTATAAAATAGCTTTTTTTAATGCAGTCTTGTGCAAGGATTCTTAAATATTGATGACCCAAAATCAAGAAAAAAGTTTAGGAGGTGTGAGTGAGAGAGTTTCGTTGGAAAGAGTGCAAGATGGTGAAGAATAAGCAAAACAGAAGTTACTCCAACAGAAACTTGTCTCATCCAATGCTAGGTGTCATCAAATTGTAAGAGCATAAGTCACTATGCATGTTCTTCAGTTATCCCATATAGGAGCTGCCAAATGTCACCAATAAATTAGGCCATTTGTTTCTCACGTATTGTTTCCACTTGTCGATTTATTAACTATGCCATTTGTCAATGCCTTAGCTATGCCAAATGTCACTAACTCATAGGCTTAGTCATTTTAATATTCCATGTACTAACTTGACTTGCCACTTGACAATTGTCCTAATCCAAATGTACATTTTAATACCTCAATTCTCTAATGGTGTTAATTAATTCCAATTCACTAATTGTGATCCATTAAACCAAAAATCAAGTCATATGTAATTCTCAATCATATTATAATTTTTAACACCTATTATACATGTACTTTCATGAACATGTAACATTCAAGCTAGGGTATAATTTGGGGCCTTACATGCATCGATTCGAATTGAGCAGTTACTGAAAGATGGGCAAAGAGAGTATAGGCAAGAATTTAGAATGAAGAGGCAGGGTAAGTCCCAAGCTGATTTTGGCAGGAGATTCAGTAACCGCCAGAATAGATTGCTCCAATCACACACTAGATCAAGACAGTCAAGATTTAGACCGAGAGATGGTTTTGTTCAGGCTGGCAGTGGTAGAGGTCAAGCATCTAGAAGGCAGACACAACAGATACCTTTGCCTAGTTGTAAGCATTGTGGGAAGAAACATGGTGGGGAATGTTGGAAGATATCGGGACTTTGTTTTTTTTATGGCTCTCTTAAACATCAGATTAGAGACTATCCCACGACTGTGAGAGCACAGTCTAGAGTGAGAGGAGGATCGGTGACTAAGACTATTGTCTAGTAAAGTAAAGCTAGTGGAGCAGGACAGAGCAGCAGAGGTAGAGGTAGAACCAGTTCAGCAGGTCCTAGTTGATGATAAGTTACAACAACTTATCTTGGTAACTCAGGAAGGCAAACGACCTGACTTTTATGTGAACGAAGATGGTGATTTATATTATAAAGATCAATTGTGTGTGCCAGCAAATGATGAATTGAAGAGAAAGTTATTGTTTAAGGCCTATAATACTGTCTTTACTATGCATCCTGGTTGAAATACGATGTATCAAGATCTGAAGTAACATTACTAGTGGTCGAGTATGAAACGAGATGTTATAGACTATGAGTGCAAATGTTTGACATGTTAGCAAGTTAAAGCTAAGCAGCAGGTTCCATCTGGTTTATTACATCCTATTTCGATTCCTCAATGGAAATGGGATAACATTACCATAGATTTTTTCACTGGACTCCCTCTCACTCAAAGGAAGCATGACGTTGTATGGGTGATTATAGATAAGTTTACCAAGTCTACTCACTTTCTGCCTGTTCGTTCTAATTATTCTTTGGATAAGATTGCAGATATATATATGAATGAGATTGTAAGGTTACATGGGGTGCCACTATCAGTTATTTCTAGTTGTGATCCTCGATTTACTTCGAGACTTTAGATAAATCTACAAAAGGCTTTGGGTACTCAAGTTAAGTTTTGTACCGCTTTCCATCCCTAGATAGATGGACAATTTGAACAGGTTGTCGAAATACTAGAAGATATGCTTCAAGGTTATGTGTTAGAATTCTCGGGAAGTTGGGATAATTATCTTGCATTGATGGAGTTTGCTTACAACAACAGTTATTAGACTAGCATTGGCATGGCGCCATATTAAGCTCTATATGGTAGGAAGTGTAGAAATCTAGTTTGTTGGACTGAATTGTGTGAAAATAAGATAATTGAGCCTAATATTGTGAAAGATACTGAAGAAAAAGTTCAAGTTATTCAACAAAGACTGAAGGCTACCAGTGATAGGCAGAAATCCTATGTTGACCTAAAAAGAAGGGATATTGAATATCAGGTAGAAGATAAGGTATTCTTGAAAGTATTACCATGGAGACACATACTTTGGTTTGGGAAGAAAGGTAAGCTCAGCCCACGATACATTGGACATTATGAGATTCTTAAGAGAGTTGGACCAATAGTTTATCAACTAGCTCTTCCTGGAGAGTTGTCCAAGTTACATGATATGTTTCATACTTCGATGCTGAGAAGATATCGGTCAAATGATACACAAAAGATTCCTATGCAAGAAATTCAAGTAGAATCAGATTTGACTTTTAAAGAAGGACCTATGTCTATTTTATCCAGAGAAGTTTGACAACTCAGGAACAAGCAAATACCTTTGGTGAAAGTACTCTGGCAATACCATGGACTCGAGGAAGCAATATGGGAACCAGCAGAGAACATAAAGGCTCAGTATCCCCAACTATTTTGATCCTGCATGAATTTCGAGGACAAAATTCTTTTAAGGGGGAGATAATTGTAAGGCCCCAAATTGTACCCTAGTTGGAACATTACATGTTATTAAAAGTACATGTATAATAGGTGCTAAAAGTTGTGATATGATTGAGAATTTCATATGACTTTAATTTTATTTTAATGGATCAAACTTAGTGAATCGAAATTAATTATCATCATTAGAGACTTGAGGTATTAAAATGTAAATTTGGACTAGGAAAATTGTCAAGTGGCAAGTCAAGTTGATACATGGAAAATTTGAATGAATAATTCTATATCACTGAGTGACAAATGGCCTAGCATAATTATGACATTTGGCAGCCTCATAGAAGAACATGTGTGCTACCTAGGGAGAGGACATGTGGCTTGTGTCTTTATGTAACAAGTGTACCTAAAGCAAGATGAGTCATCTTACACATGGCATGTCTCTAGCATTGGCTTTGTTTCGGTTATTCACTTTATGCTATGCTTCATCTCTCTTTTCTCATCTCACCTCCGAAACCCTCTCTTTCACTCACAATTTCTAGATTTTTGCTTCAATTTGGATCATCATCACTTAGAGTTCTTGTAAGATACTGCATTTAGGAAGTAGATCTTCAAATCTTTTGTGCTATTGTCTTCTTGGTGCTAAGATTTGCACCTTGATCTTAGATGTATGCTGGTTGCTTGGAAGGGCTAGACTAGTTGGCTTGCTTATTTGGAGTTGTTCTCTGAACTTAAGAAGGTAAGGGAATGCTAAACTTGATTTCATGCTATAATATGAATTATTTAATGCTTGAATTGGATAGAATATGTATTGAATTGATGATGAATTGAGGTGTGGAACATCATACTTGTTTGATAGCTTTTGCTTTGGATGTTGATACTTGAAAGATTATAGATTGTGAGATGCTTAATGAATGATTTTTTAATTGGTTTGGACATGAATTTGATGAGGTCTTGCAGCATGAATAAGGTATAATTGAAGTGAAATTGATGGACTTTGGCGAAGGTGTGTCGAATGGAAGTGAAGAATTTAAGTTTTGGAAGCAAATTGAAGGTTGTGGGTGATTGAACCTTCGGGTCACTCATCCCATGATCGTGGGATTTATAAGGCACATTCCCACGATCATGGGAAATGGTTAGGAAGGTGAAAAACTTGGTTTTATGCAATTGTTGAACTATATAAGGTTAGGTCTTTTTATTTGGTACATTAGGCCACATATAAGATATCTATATACTACCAATTAATACCTATTGAATAACATACATAAGATATGGATATATATATTGTTTTTCTCTCCATTTACCATTCTTTTTTTCTTTTCATTTAGCCATGCAATTGGTTCAGACATTCACACAATTAGCAAAGGAATTCATGTTCCCAACTTAAGCATTCACGTGACCAGCTAAAGAGGATAGACAAGAGTGATTTAGCATACCAAAATCAGGTGGTAACCTGCTGTCCATCTTTTCCCTGCATGTAGTTGGCTTTGATGAAGATGTTGTCCACGGTTGGAAGCTTAAGCACTATCCATAAATTATTTCCCAAAGGCAATAACTTGAAAGATCTATGCATGAAGCAGCTGCAATTATTATCATCAATTTTGGTCCAAAGGAGAAGTGAAACTTCGGTGGAATGAATGTGGAGAAGCCCCTCCATCAACTTTGTATAAGTTCCACGTTGAAGACCAACATGTTGCAATGTTAGTTTCCAACAGCTGTCCATTATGTTATCTATTACCATCTTTGTTTAATTAATCCTTTAAATCCTTACATCATCCACGACAATTCTTGTCACCTAAATATTGTAAGGTTTCGATTATACATCTCATACATAATATATATCATATATACGCAATGGAAAATAAAATGAAACCTCAAATAGGATAATTTAGTCAGTAGTAATTAGATGCAGTATGAACTATATGGAGATAGATGAGTAAATCAATAAAAGATTTGTCACTCTAAAGTAATTAGAAAGAAAGTTATACTATTCTTGATTAGTAGTGGTTTATGAAATTCTCTGGCTAGAGTGAATTGACATTTGAAAAGACGTTTTCAAATTTCAAATATCGATTATAAATCAATTGCTAATTAGCAAGAACGAACATGATTGAATGAATAGAGTAGACAATGTATCCATACTCTGTCTAATTGGAACAATGGATGACGAAATGATTAAATTATGTATCATAACCATGCATGGACAGATTAAGTCAAACCATTGACATTCTTGATATTTTAGTGGTCATGATATGTTGTTAGACTTCAATCTGGATCTATGATTATAAATTGTTTAATTTCATAATTAAAGATAAATTAAAAGGAGTTTTAATTTATCTTATTCTAATTGTAAATAATTATAATTTATAATCATTGTTAATATATTAGGAACCTAATGGATCACACATTAAAGAACAACTTGTGAAGGAAAACTCAATTTTAATTAAGTTGAACATAATTATAAAGTTTGAGAAACTTTAGGGATCAGATATGAGATGCTTGATTTTATTAAAATTAAATTAATTATAATTAGAGTATGACTTTAATTGTAATTAAGAAAGTTTAATTTTAATAAAAATTACAGAATTCTACTTTTTTTTTCTATAAATAGGAATAAGCATCAAGGAGCTAGCACTCCTGCTCATTCCTCTCAAAGTATTAAGAAGTTGTTCTGTGGATACCATCAGAGACGAACAAGTGAACAACTCGTGGTTGACAAATCGGAAAGGGTTTTCAAGGATTTCAATAGGAAATGCAAGTAAGGTGCGATTCCTTACCAATCGATTCATGTTTTATTATTCAAGTTATTCAATTATCGTGATCCGATTAGAAATCGTAAAAAAAATTATTTTTCGCTACGCCAATGATTTGATCATAGTTGGTTTCCTATAATGCTATTAGTGGCGGTAATATCATGGCATAGATTATAGGCTTTTAAATAAAACAAATGGATACACACAAAAGTCAAAGCGACCAAGGTAATGAGGCTTCAGGAGAAGTACGAACTTAATGATTCTCATATCATTATAAAGCATGTACTAGTAATTTGTGTTAGACAATGAGGGTTGATTACAATGTCGATCACTCAATGAAACATTGTGGTAGTTGGAAAACTACAAGGAAAGTGATAAAGGCTTCGTGGGAGGCAATAGACACAAAAAGTAATGAATTCATAAAAAATGTTAGGTTGTATTATGGCTGTTTCTTTTTAGTTTCAATGTCAATAGTTGATATCGTGTTTAAGGACAAGAAGGAGACACAATGTCATTAAGTTCATAAAAATAACTTATACATGATTTTGAGACACATTGTTTGATACCATGTAATCTCAAAGAAAGAGCATAAGCACACATAAAATTCATCCATGACGCTCGAAAGCGTCTCTGAACGATGGCAGAGGAACTCGTCAGGCATGATTGGAATTTAGCAACTAAATCTCAGAAAATTTAGCAACTTATTCACTGAATTGTAGGAGCAACCACCTTTACTCGTAGAAATTGTCACCTGTTCCTGGAAATACTTTGCCTTTGCCCTCATTTCATGCCCCTTCTCACTTTCCATTAGTGTTCTGATAGCTCCCTCTATTTCATGACGGTCAAACTTGTCTTCTAACTGCAATCCTATTCCCCATTCATGACTTAGATACCTTGCATTCACCCTCTGATCACCGAAACACGGTTTGCATATCAATGGAACTCCTTCAGATATGCTTTCCAAAATTGAATTCCAGCCACAGTGGCTGAAAAACCCTCCAACTGCTGGATGAGCCAACACTTTCCTTTGAGCTGTCCATTTCACAATGCAACTTCTTCGTCCTACAGTCTCCACTAAACCTTCAGGCAGCTTCTCAATCCAGTCGGATCCAAGTACAGAGCCAGGCCTAACTGCCCACAAGAATGGCTTCTCGCTGTTGGCAAGACCCCAGGCCAATTCAGCCAACTCCTTCTCACCTGCAGAAGCTAGACTTCCCAAACTTATGTAGAGAACTGAATTTTTACTTTGCTTGTCAAGCCATTCGATGCTGTTACTATCCTCTTTTACCAGACTGCTTGAGGACGACGGAGCAAATTTGTGCATGGGGCCAACCGCGAAAATTGGGACCAAAGATTGATGTTGCAGTTGTGTTATTAATGTTTCTTCTAGGCAATATGTGGTATTCCAAATGATAGCTGAAGATGTTCGGGTATCAGATGCATTAGCTATTAGCTGCAAGAAATTCTCGGGTGTTCCGAACTTTGAAACTGGTAGATCCTTGTATCTCAGTGGATGAAGATTGGGCACCGGCTCCTGCAACATATTGTCTGTAATTTGTGGATTAGAAACCACATGTCTCAAGAAATTGTAAAACTTATCGTTACAATAACAGAAGCAATATAGATGAAATTCAGCCTAGTACCTTGCGAAGGGATGTAACCTTCTTCCTTGAGTTGTAGGATCGCTGCACGAGAAATCAGTGTTGCAGCACTAGTGGTGCGCAATATGATACTTGGAAGCTTTAGGTGAGAGGCAACAATTTGAGAGAAGTACATGAGCTCGTCATATATAATGCAGCTGATCTTAGTCTGACCTTCGGAATTTTGTTCCTCCTTCATCCCAGACAAAAATTTCCTTAGGGGTATTTCGCAGTTTCGGTTAAGTGAGGAAATAACAACTACCAAATTGCCAGAACCAAGATCGTCGTCGGCTAGTCCATCATCTATTGATTCGAAGTTGAAATCAGGGTGGCTAGAGGGATCAGGTGAGTTGAATATGGTGTGAACTACAGTGATGGAGAAGCCCTTAGAGTGAAGAATAGTGCCCAGCTGAAGCATTGGAGTGATATGGCCTTGAAATGGACATGGCACCAACACAACACCACAATAGCTCTGGTCTTGCATCTAGTTGTCCCTCCTCTAGCTGTCAATGTTTCCGATTCTCACAGATCTGTAGCTTGCCTTTCATACCTCGTTTCAGAAAAATGAACTGCGAACGTAATCTGCACGACGGCACACGGATATAAAGAGGTAGCAACTGGATCATGACCAAGAAAAATAGAATTGGAACCAAACGGAAAATATCATTAAAAAAAACCACGATGAGAAAGTTTACAAAGCTTCTGAACAGTTAAACAGCTAAGAAGAATCGTTTCAAACTAAGACATCACCGATCACTCAACAAAAATAGATGTAAACATTTAAAATACTCTTCCAGGTGCAGCAGGTAACTATTGTAAATATACCAGAAACCACTCCATCTTGACAGTAAGGCGAATCATACACACTAGCATCAACCATTTTTCACCAATTTTCACACCATTCAATTATAATATTGTTAGAATCCAACCGTGGTCGAATCACAGGCGCAACAAAAAACAAAATTTTTTTACAAATTTCGACCAGATCCCGATAATTAAATAAATTTGAATAAAATACAAATCAATTTAGAAATCGTACCTTGTTCACTTTCTGTTGAAAAATCTTTGAAACTTTTTCTGATTGATCAATCACGAGCTGTCCAGTTGTTCAGCCTCTGACAATATTCACAAAGCAATTTCCAAACTGCTTTGAGAGGAAGAAAACAAAAAGTGCTAACTTCTAAAAACCTCTTCCCTTTAAATTGAAAAATTATAACAGACTTTTATTAAAATTAAATATCTTTAATTATAATTAAAATCAAAATCAAAATCAAATTAATTTAATTTTGATAAAATCAAATATCTCATATTTGATCCCAAGGTTTCTTAAACTTTATAATTAAATCCAACTTAATTAAATTGATTTTTCTTTCACAAATTGCTCTTTGATATGTGACCCATTAGGTTCCTAATAAATTGACAATGATTATAAATTATAATTCTAATTCACAATTAGAATTAGATAAAT
>JAOSBP010000008.1:25448676-25459881 GCA_027563825.1 Erythroxylum mucronatum
CAGCAATTAGGAGTCAAAAAGTACTTTAACAATTATAAAAATGCAGCCAATTAATAATGTAAACTTGGGCTCAATCAGCCCCTCTCCCACCTATTTTTTGCGGACGATCTCATCCTCTTTGCTGAAGCTTCAGTCGACCCAGTGCACGTCATTCGGGGCATATTGAATTCCTTTTGTGCCTCGTCTGGTCAGCACGTGAGCATGGCCAAATCGAGGTGCTATTTTTCCCGAAACGTCCCTCCCGCTACCAACCATACCTTAAGTGGCGCCTTAAGTTTCCCCAAGACTAACGATCTTGGTCGATATCTTGGTGTCCCTCTTCTCCATCAACGTGCTGGAAAATGTACTTACTAGCACATACTCGATAAAGTCCACCACCGTTTATCGGGCTGGTCTGTCAAACTCCTGTCGTTCGCTGGACCTATCACGCTTACCCAGTTGATTTTGGCCGCCCTACCGAGCTACACTATGCAGACAGTCCGCCTCCCTTGCAGTCTTTGTGATGATCTGGAAAAAGCCATGAGACAAGTTCTGTGGGGTTTGGCATGCGCTCAACAGAAAATCAACTTGGTCAACTGCAAGCCTAAGGACCTGGGCGGCCTTGGCATTAGGCGAATTAGAGAAACTAATGACGCTTTCCTAGCTAAGCTTGGCTGGTGCCTGGTCGCCACACTGTACACTTTATGGGTGCAAGTGCTCTCTGGCAAGTATAAGTTTGACGCCTCCCACACCCCCCCCCCCTTTGGAGTCCACAGGGCACTCAATGGTTTGGCGTAGCATCAAAGCAACCTAGCCCACAGTTTACTATGGCATGAAATGGATGATTGGAAATGGCTCCCGGACGTGTTTCTGGCTTGACCCCTTGCTCGCGAGCACAGGGCCGCTGATTTCCCACATCTCGCAGCCTATCCTTGATTCAACTGTTCACCTTCGCATCCCCCATTATGTGGATTCTACTGGCAATTGGAATTGGGCCGCTTTCCAATCTCAGCTCCCTCTTCCGATCTGTCACCAAATCACAGGCACTTTTCCGCCCAACCCTTTTCTTGGGCCTGACAAGTTAGTTTGGGGGGCTTCTGATAATAGCCTCTTCACAGTAGCGTCCACTTACTCCATGCTTATGGGTCACGATGCTGAGCCGACTCATGGGCTTTGGCAGGCTCTCTGGCTAGTGGCACATGTTCGCTTACTCACGAACCTCCACCGGGCTCGAAAGCACCTCACGCCGGACAGCTCTTGTCCTCACTGTTCCCTCAAAGAATCTTCCCTTCACGCTATGCGAGATTGCCCCATGGCTCGTCAAGTGTGGACCGCTTTGTCGCCCCCTCTCACTGTGACTGATTTTTTCTCTTTGCCTCTCTGCGAATGGCTCTTAACCAATCTCTGCCAGCACCGCCATCTTCTGGGACACGATTAGGCGGTCATTTTTGGCACAACCTGTTGGTTCCTATGGACATGGAGGAATAAGTCTCTTTTTGACTATCAATTTAGTTGGCCTTCCTCACCTAATTCTCTCATTTTGTCTTATGCAGGTCAACTCCGCAGGTCTTCTGAGAGGCACAGCCGGATGGACACCAGGCTCCGCCCCCACCATGAGCTAAGCGTCAGCTGGAGCGAGCCGCCGCCAGGCTGGATCAAAGTCAATACAGACGGGGCCAACAATCACTCCACTTTGGTAGCTACAGCCGGTGGACTCCTTCATGACAATGAAGGCAATTGGCTTGCAGGTTTCATCCAAAATCTCGGATGGTGCACTCCGATATCTGCCAAATTATGGGGTGTTTATACCAGCTTAGCATTCGCCTGGCTAGTTATATCTAAAGTCGGAAGAGTGAAGGCAAAGGTCGAGGTGGTTGTCAAAGGAAGCTAAACATAATTAAGAGTGTGAGGTTTTTATATTTATTACCAATCGCGTTGACATTATTTTGTAAGTATAAACTTTTTGAGTTAAGTTTGACCGTAAAGTATGAATTTAAATTCAATTTATAGTTCTAATTTTTTTTAAGTCCAAACCTATATTAAGGCTTTGTCAACTTGAATTGAATTTATTAATTTTAAGTTGGATCGAATCAATTTGTTATTATCGTCCTTTATTTTAATCGTGACATTATTATTTTCAATATAAAAAATTTTAAAATAGTTAATCTTTTTTACCTTAATTTTTAATATTGAAATGATCCAAAACTTAGAAAGTAATTATCGGTTCGAAAAGTCAAATAAATAATTGAACAGAGCAAACTCTTTGCACCACACAGATTTAAGAACCACTTCAAAGAATGGCTCATTGGAGACCCACTTTCAACAATCCACTAATTGAGACCCAAGTGCATAGTAATCTTTCTCGAGCTAAGACAAATGTAGCTTTTGCTGACTAAGTTGAAAGTTGCAATGTTTCCCTTCCTCCAGAAAGGGCTCTAAAGTAGGCATTAAGTTTCAGAGTTAGCTGATCTTGTTGAACAAATGTCTCATTAGCACTTACTGAAGTTGAACATTATTTATCTTCGTGATTCACCTAGTTGTATGCAGCCACTATTGGAGTTAGAAAGACTTAATAAACTCCACTAGCTCTTTCAAGGATCGATAGGAAGACCCACCTTCCGTAATGCATAGTTGTGCTTCCACCTTCAGCTTCATTGCCCTCTCTCTTATTTTCTCCCCTTCTTTATCAGTCATCAACATTCTCACACTTTTCTCAAGCTCTTTTCTATCCAACTCATTCTCCAATTGCAAACCCACTTTCCATACATGACTCACATACCTTGCAGTCACCTTTTGGTCTCCAAACATTGGCCTACATAACATTGGCACTCCTTCACATATGCTTTCAATAGTGGAGTTCCAACCACAATGACTCAAAAAACCTCCCACAGCTTTATGTGCCAACACCTCCTTTTGTGGTGCCCACTTAACTATACAACCTCTGTCTTCAACCTCCTCTTTAAAGCCCTCTGGCAATGCCTCAATGCACTCTGAACCTTGTATTGAGCCTGGCCTGATCACCCACAAGAATGGTTGCTTACTGATTGCTAAACCCCATGCCATTTCTGCTATGTCCTTTTCGTTCGTTGAAGCCATGCTTCCCAGACTTACGTAGATTACTGAATTTGGAGTTTGCTTGTCAAGCCATTGCATGCAGTTAGCGTCCTCTTCCAGCAAACTGGAAGATGATGTTGGCACGACCTTGTGGATAGGTCCTATTCCAAAGACCGGAATCCGGATTTGTTGCTGGAGCTTTGTGATTGATGACTCTTCAATACAGTTCATGGTGTTATAAATAATAGCCAAAGATCTCCTCATATTACGAACGTTGTTTATCATTTCAAAGAGAACTTCCAACGGTGCGAAGTAGGAAAATGGCATATCCTTGATCCTGAGAGGAGGATGCTCTGGAGCTAACTCCTCTGACATGGGATCTATAGTTTGTAACATCATTAGTGAATTTATATGAACACTGATTTGTTACATTAAGAAATTAGCAAGAGAAGCCGTCAAACACTAAAATACACACGCATGACAACTGTATACAATCAAACAGTTCTTCATTGAAAGCTGATTATACTTCAATTTCAGAATTAATAATAGCAGATCGAGTTCCAGTCGATGGGAACATGGTTAACAAAGCTTTCTCACGGGGAAACACCTGAAGAATTAGGGAGTGCTTCAGTATTAATGCTATTAGCCTTTGTCTTATTGTATTTATTTGGAGGCCAGCAAGATTCTGACACACAGAAAGAAAAGACACGAACACTCATATTCGACCCTAGATCTTAAGGAATTATGTTATGGTATGTATATATCTGATGTGAAACTACCATAGTACCATATACGTATCTCAGTCAAGCAAAACGCCCACAAACCTGAGAAAGGAATGCGTCCTTCTGCCCTTAATCGAAGCATGGTCCCACGAACAAGGAAAGTGATTACGTTGCTTGTTCGAAATATGACGCTAGGAAGCTTCAGATTGTGAGCCGCAGGTTCACAGAAGTAGGACATCTCATCATAAATAACGCAAGCAATTTCACCAGGAGTTGCCTGACCTTGCACTAGCTGGGTCAAGCATTCTCGGAAAGGAATTTCACATTTTTGGTTAAGAATCAAAACGAGAGTAGTTTTGTCAGGAGAAGAGATCTCATCATCTGACAAATTATCTGGTATGGATATGAATTGTAAACGAGGATGGCTTGAAGCATCGGGAGAGTTGTATTGGGTGTGAACAACGGTGATGCATAAGCCCTTAGAGTATAAGATGGCGCCCAATTGAAGCATTGGACTTATGTGCCCTTGAAATGGGCTAGGGACTAGTATTACTCTGCGACTTCTCCGTTGTCCTTCCATCTTCCACTCTCTCGCTTTCTTTCTCTCTCTATCTCAATAAGCTCGGTGGAAATTGTTCATGTCTGTGACCTCCTACGGGTTTATTAAGGGTATTTCCAGAAGTTTAGGATGAAATGAAATGAAATGAAATGACTATTAATGGAACGGAATGTAATGAAGTAGAATGGAATGAAATGAAATGAGTCATTTCATTGTTTAGAAGTTTAAATAAAATAAGAGAGGGACTCCTTTGACGATTGTTTGAAAGTGAAACTAAAAATGAATGGAATTAAATGACTTGTAATATATTTTTTTTCTCCAAAATTACCCTTGTAATAAAATATGCATAATTACCATGAAACTATTTTAGTAACCCCAAAACATTTCAAATTGTAAGATGCCCACAATATAGTTTTTTCATTTTTCTATATAAGCAATCAACTTTCTTGTTTTATTTTTATTAACCCTCATCGCACTATACTCTTCGTTAGGCATTTATTCATGTGTCTTTTTCATTAACACAGAAGAATAGTCAATGCTTACCTGATGGAACGAAGACAGATGACCCTAGTAGCTGTAGAAGAAAATGTTCGTTAATGTAAGAAGCCAGTTGAAGGAGAAACACAATGGACGTAGTAACATGTAGCCGCGTAGGTATTTGCTGGACTAGGGTTATAATTTGATTAATTTTTTAAGAGTATTTTTGTCATTAAATTAGAGTTTGGAAGGCAAGTCATGTCATTCCATCCCTGACCTCTAATTTGGGAGGTCACAAAATATTGAATTTTAGATGGCAAATGATGGCTTCCAAAGCCATCAATTTTCATTCCATCCTGTTTCAAAATAAACTTCCAAACAATAGCCTGAGTTATTTAGGTCATTCCATTCAATTCTCTTCCATCCCTCTACCCACATCTAAACATACTCTAAAAGTTCCGACGACCTTTTCATTGTCCCTCCCTATACTTTCATTTTGGCTTATTCAAAATAATGCGAGTTTATATTGCGCAAACAGAGATGGATGACGCATTAATCATCGTGCTTGTGATTCTGCAATAAAGTGTAACAACTTGCTTTTCAAACGATAATTTATATTGCATAAATGCGTATGTAATGCCAAAACAGACGTGTCTACATTGTATCTGTACCGACAAGGGAAAGCAGAAATGGAGTTATATATGGGTATGTTTTCCTTTATTAGCCTATGAAGTTTTTCACTGGCTATGAGTGCGTGTTCCTGTACGAGTACTTCCGTGTTTAAATCCAAGATGACGAAATTGGTAAAGTGAATGCGGCAGATCAACCGACGCACTGATTGTATTTGGGTTCCGTGTTTGAACTTTGATACCAAGACGTGTTTCGACGAAGACAAATCAAACAACGTACTGATTGTATTTGGGCAGAGCAGAGCCTCATGTGCAGGACACTCCTTACTGCCATACAAGTATTTCTAAGTTGGTGCTCCTCATATTACTTCGAGAAACGTTTGTGCACATTGCTCCCTCCGCTAAACATGTCGAGTCTCAATGACAAAAGTGAAGGTAAGCGTAAATTACAAGTTGGAGGGTTACTATTGAGAGAAAATTAGCCAAGTAATTGCCCAGTGTCGCCAATTTTGTTTAAAGTAGATATCAGACTATAAAATTTTAAAGAGATTCACAAAGAAGACAACCAAATTTTACAATAGGCATTAACCTACAAAAACTTTTGGCATAAAAATTGGAAGAAGGCTTAGTAATGGCCGAGCCCGCCTAGGCTTGAGCTAGATCAAAATTCTATTTTAAGGTCTAGGTCCACTCTAAAGCCTGATTGGACTAATCAAAATTCTTTTTTTTTTAAATTCAAAATATTATCGTTTTAAGTGAAAATTTTAAGTTTCAAGTCAAATCGTGCTAGGCAGCCCGAGCTTGAGGTTAGCCCAAACCCTGAAATTTCAATAAAGACTTAATCTGACTTAAAGCTTTGTCAACTTGGGTCGGGCTCATTAACTTCAAACCGGGTTGGATTTTTTTTACCCCTAGTTGGTAGTGCAAGCCAATCAAGGCTTTCTAAATGTATTATTTTATTGTCTTGTGTAAATTAATTACTTATTAAGTGTTAATTGACTATTTTATTTTTTTTATTTTTGGTAATTAGTAAACAAACCTAATTTCATTTTTTGTAAAATTACGTTTTCATCAAATTAATAAGTCTAATAGCATCCTATTCTCGCAAGATACGTGCCCGACATCTTGAGTGATATTCGAGTGCGAATCCCGCAAGGGCGGCATGCTAGAGCAGTCAAAACTCATTGAAACTCAGTACAATTTTTTTTTCATTTATCATATGCATATGCGGAAATCAATAATCAAATCGGACTCATACTTTTATTTTATAAAAGTCGAAATCACAATTGTCATTACACTTTGATCAATCTGTTTTACAAAGCATTTTCAATTTTCACCAGTTATTACACACTGAAATATTTGAATACACATTGTACAGAGATCGTGGAATATACAAATTTACATGAAAATAAGAAAATACAAATGCAGATGCAATTTGATCCCGACCTCTATCTCTCACTTGAATGCAGTAGGTATATTCCTGTTTGTCTAACGAGGTACTCGTCTGAGCTTGAAAAATAATTGAAAATTTTGGGTGAGTTTTACGAACTCAGTGAGTGACCATCCTCGATGGCTCACTCAATAACACAACACATACAAACATCAGTCAAATTACTCATATCAATATAATCATTCATATTAGGCATACGTAGTGCACATAAGACTCACTTTTAATTTGTTACTTTGTTGTGACCGAGTGCTTATAACTGTCCCGTATCTATTATGGATACCGAGCTCATTGATAACTGTCCCGTATCTATTATGGATACCGAGCTCATTGATAACTATCCCGTATCTGTTGGAGATATCGGGCTCATTTTACATAGTGAGCCTTTAGCTCTTATACACTTTCTGAGCTTTAAGCTCTTTTTCACAATCTGAGCTTTAAGCTCTTTTTCACATTCTGAGCTTTGAGCTCTTTTTCAGTGGCTACTCCAGTTACAACTGCCTTTATGTTTCATGCATTCATGTAATGAAGTGCATCACATATCATATGCTCAATTGGTCACATGTTTACATATTCACATTCAATTCACATTTTCCATCGGACCCAAAGTCTGACATTCAACATCATTGTTGAGTAACACTTTTTCAATCATGTGCATATTCGCAAGTTTCTTCAGAACTAGGTATAACATTCAAAGATCACATTTAGAAGTACTTATTTCATCATGTTCACATACAAGTAGCACTTTAATATTGCATTCATGCATCAGAAACCTCGAACTTTCATTGTCTGGAATCACACAATCAAATCAAATTCGCATCTCATTCGTAATCACTCAATTCATAACATAAACAAATGACCCTAAACTACCACTTTTGTGAAGCTTAGCTATGCGTCTCTCATTTATATGGCTAAGGAAACAATGCCATAAGTAAGTTGATTTTAAATTATCTCGTTTATGTCTTTTCGTGTCATTGACATTCATAATTGGAAGTGACATATCTAATATGTAAATTCTATTGTATAATGTACCAGTACCATAAAGCATTCCATTCAAACTAATAGAACAACCATTGCTATTAAAATTCAAATGAAAACCAACTCTATTTAAACAAGAAACAGACAATATGTTCTTTGTTAAAATAGGTACAAAATAACATTCATCCAGTTTAATTACAAGCCCATTGGGGAGTGACAAAAAATAAGTGCTTATGGCTAATCCAACAACTCTTGCTCCATTGCCCATGCGCAAGTATAATTCTCCCTTCATGAGCTGTCTACTGTCCCTGAGGCCCTGCATATCATTACATATGTGTGAGCTACAACCAGTATCTAATACCCTTATGTTATGATCAGAAACAGTATTAACCTTAATGACAAACATACCTGAAGGAGCCGGGGCATCTGATGCCTGCTTCTACTTCAAGGACTCCAGATAGACTTTACAGTTTTGCTTCCAATGGCCAGTCTTGCCACAATGGAAGCAAGTTCCTTTTGGCGCATTTTCTTGGGGTTTCTTTTTGGCTGCACTTCCTTTTGGTTTCTTAGACTTTTTTTCTTTAGGTTCTTTTTTCTTGAACCAGAAGAAGAAGAGTCTACCACTAGCACTGGCTTGCTATCCTTCTTAATAGCTTGCTCTACTGCTTGCTCTACTGTCTTGAGCAGATTGATCAACTCAGGGATTGTCGTGGAGATTTGATTCATCCGATAGTTTAACACAAACTGTGAATAACTATCAGACAATCTAACCAGAATTAAGTCAATACTTAATTCATAATCCATAAAAAAAAACCCAAGATGGCCAACCTCTCAATATAACCATTCATCATCAGTGCATACTGCACTGCAGATGTCCCCGGAGTCATCTTATTCGTGAAGAGCAGCCTCGAGGTCTTGAACCTTTCAGACCGAGCTTGCTCATCAAAAAGCTCTCTAAGATGAAACACTATGCTATTAGCATCCATAGACTCATGCTGCTTTTGTAGCTCTGGTGACACATAGGCTAGCATAATACAGGTAGCCATGTCACTATCTTTGATATTATTACGATATGCTTTCTGATCCTCATCAAAAGAAGGATCAGAAAGCGTCAACAGCAGGTGGATCAGGAAGTGGAACATCTAGGACATAGCTTAGCTCCTCAGATCTGAGAACAATTCTCAGATTTTTCAGCCAATCAAGAAAGTTGGGTCCAGTTAATTTATTAGAATCCATAAGTGAGCGCAAATTCACACTAGAAGACATCTTCAATCAACCTAAATGAGAAGAGAGAAAAAATGTTAGAAAATTAATACATGCATGATCATAAGGACTTGCTGACATGCATATGGCTTCCACTAGTTTCAAAGAATCCATAGCCCTCACTATGAATCCAAGAAACATTATGACAAAGTGTCCTAGTGGGTCGATATCTGACATTACTGAGAATGATCTTGGGTTTACCCAATAAGCCACCTTAGGTCAATCGGTAGGTATTGGTCATATCAATTGCATCATAGATGCAACTATCGTCTAGTACTATCAACTCGTGATGTATGCACACACATTGGGTTATCAACTCTTGATGCGCGTACATCTGATTGGGTAGTGTACATCTGATGTACGCTACCTAATTGCGCCTTTGTCTACGTTGACCTTGAGTTTACTTAACAAATCAACGCTTCTAGTGAAAACCGACCCACTAATCTGAAAATCTTATTTCAATGGTTCGAATATATCCGTATAGAGCGAGCTTGGGTTTACCCAGCAACCCTAACTCTAAAAGAATTCTAGTTCTCCCTATATTAATGGAAGACGTTAACTTTCATATTATGTGTGAGGGATTTGATACTCTGGTCTCATCTAAGTCGTAGGATTATAGTCACAATGACTATATGGAATGATTTAGGACATTTTATAAATCACATCGAATCTATATCCATAATCATCGATCATCCCACCAAACCAACCCTGGCATGCATTCGTTAATGCAATCATCTCACAAGGTTTTCTTATATAGGTTGTGACGTGTTATACATCTAAAGATTTAACGTTCGATTCAACTCTTAAACTGAATTGCTTTCTAATGTTGGCATCGGCTAATTTCTCAATTCGTATGTTTTCAATTCCAATTCAAAATACCAATATACCAAGTGTAATACCCTCTACTTCGATGTACCAATTAAACACTTTAATTGTATCATGCTTGCCATATATAGTCATACTAAACATGAAATACTCGAAATAGATTAATACAATATTATTCTCTTAGATTTCCAAATAATTTAAGAACATCAAACTATCACCCTAAGTATCTTTAGGTAGTCTCCACTTCATCAAGACTACTTCGGCACTTGTCACATAACTTGTGACGGCCAAAACAATCAAGACAACTGAATATACTAATGAGACGCTCATAAGACATATTTGACATCCAAAAAAAAACTTTTTGGAAACCCAATTTCAAGCAAATCAGTATGGCATGCATATAACATCAATGTAACATATTTCTAATCACATTAAAAATGATCCAAGGCATTGGAACCGAAAAACACACAATCAACATTCCAAACAAACCAGTTCCAACAACTTTCTCAAAATTGCCAAGCTCTGTCTTTTGCTTGAAAAAAATCATTGAAACAATTTCAATAAATGCTGAGAAAATTACAGAGACTACAACATGTTCACAACATGCTCCATGAATGTTTTCAAAATTTATTTCCAAGGAAAAATCAACCAACCTCAACAACCAAGCCAATCCATAATCTGTGTTCCTCAACACAGACATTCCCAGCAGCACACAAGAAATTCTCAAATAAATATTCAATCACCTCGAAAATATTTTTCCATCTTCATAGACATGTATAAACATCTTGTAGACATGTTGGTGAAAGAAAATCCCAAAAACAATTTTTCTATAAGTTATTCTCGAATTTACTAGCATGCTTGTTCATGGAATGTGGATAAACACAGCAACCAGAACATTAGGGAATAAATTAGCAAAACCATATCAAATCACATTGATAATTTTTTTTCCTTCCACAGACATATTCAGCAACATCTCATGAGAAAATCTGGGCAAGAAAAATTTGAAAACAAGATTTCTACACTGATTTCGAATTCAACACACTCAGCATGCACAATCGTCACAACCAATAGGCAGCATCAACCTTATATGATTTCTTCTTTATATACGACACAAGTGGCTTTGATACCACTGTAGGAAAATCTCGGTGTGTGCATCACATACACATGGTGCGGAAAAGAAAAAAAAATTATTCCAGGACCTTCCCGAAGTCCAGGATCTATGTATTTATACAAAGAAGTACCATAATTCTCAAACCACAACGACCAAAGGAG